>VURO01021296.1:33178-44616 GCA_015108175.1 Pelvicachromis taeniatus
GTTTTTTTTTGGGGTGGGTAAGTATTGGGGGGGGGGGGGGGGGGGGTTAAGGTGACAGCACTGTGGGCTCGGGGGTAAAGCGAGGGCTGTTTTTTTACTTTGAAAATCGTGACAGTGGTTGTTGCTGCGCTGCTGTGGTTGGAAGCTGTGCTTGCAGAGGATGTGCACAGCGCCTCTGTTAACGGTGGAATATTTTTAGCCACCGGGAGGAAATTTGGCGCTGGATGAAACTGTTTTTAAACTCACTGTTGGGCTCTGCTCAGCACTGCTGTAATGGAGGGGAGCGCAAACAACTGTGTGCTGCTATACTAATCTGTTAGAAGGGCTGCCGGGGGCATTTGTGGTACCCACGGTGAAGTTAGTGCCTAACTGTGACTTTCTGTCCTTTTATTAACTTTAATATTTGAATATGATCTTTTGTATTTGGTCCAAGCCTAAACACCACCGCGCAGTGTTTCTGTCCTCTCACCACTTAGATCTGAATGTTGGTTTCTAGCTTTTTGGAGTTTTTGATTTATGAATCATTTGATCAGAGCAGGAGAAGCTGCCCTGCAGGTTAGAGGTTTATGGAAATAGAAGTGGAGTACCCCTGGAAAAGTTTTTTTTTTTTTTAAAGACATTTAATACTGAATAATTAATTATATTCATTCTTTCCCCAGGTACTGTCCACTCTGGTTGGAGGGATACTTTTCCACAGTTGGTAATTCAACCCTCATACTGAGACCTTTAAATATCTCATTTGAAAACTGTCCAGCAGCCACGTGGTGTAAAGTGAGACGTTTGGAGCCCCTGTGCAGCGACCAGTCTCACATGGACAGCAGACTGACAGCATGACCGGTGCCACTGCAGGTCTCTGATTTACATATTTTTCCAGCTTGTACTGAACGGTGAAGGATTGTTTGCAGCCGACTGCAGGGGATTTCTGTGGTGAGTCCCCTCCCTGTTGTTTTCTGTCCTTTTCTGTGTTGAACCAGTATGCCTTCTGTTTTTTGCCGGCCTAACCTGAGCACCTTGCAGTGAATGGAGAACATACTGGTTCTGCTCCCGAAGCACCGACAGGAACACAGGCTTTGCAGACGCACGGCTGCATGTGCCTCGCTGCAGGTTTTTTCCAGCAGAGTGTTTTTCTCCCAGTCTTTATGACCGACCTCCACACCTTGTCGGCCTCTTTAATGGGATAAATCAGTTGGACTGATCAGGTTCAAAACCAGATCTGGTGGCCAATTCTGACTTTCCCACAAAACCGTTAGGCCGAGGCACGCTGACCTTTTCTTATCAAGCCCACTGGCTTCAAAGGCTTCCGCATGGTACTTTGGTCGAAAGAACAAGAAAAGCTCCCCGACATCGACATGTCCTCTGGGGCCATTGAGATGAAGAAGGAGGGAGGCCCTCTCACTTCGGCCTTCCTCAACTCCAACTGCACCGTCCACCCGGTAATCCTCACCAAGGGCCCTGAAGAAGTAAGCCCGGTGACAGGGGACGAGTTTGAGCTCACCGAGGTCACATCTTTCCCCGAGCGAGCGAATGAGACTGGGGAGGGTGACGAGAGGTCAGAGATTGTGGTGGCAATGGACTGTCGGGCCAATGCCAAAGGTCAGCGAGAGGAGGATGCTCTCCTGGAGAATGCAAGCCAGAGCAACGAGAGCGATGACACCAGCACCGATCAGAGCCCTGAACCAACAGCACCCCTCAAGGAGACCTCCTTTTCCATCGGACTGCAGGTGGTCTTCCCCTTCTTGCTGGCCGGGTTCGGGACGGTGGCAGCGGGGATGGTGCTAGACATCGTCCAGGTGAGTGAGATTTCTTACACAAATCACAATAAAGGTTGGTTATGTGTTGCGTGCTCTTTATAAAGTTTGTTGTTGGATAATTTGGAAAAGGTGTAGGAACTTGCAAAAAGTTTGATGTCAGTGCACAACCCCAACTCCTTTTCCTCGCAGGAAGTTACACTTCATTTCACAGCTGTTCACTGATCCACTGCACCAGGCAGGGATCAGTGAACTCAGCGGCTGGGCTGACTGTCCCTGTGGCTGGCGCATACTGGTACACACTGGTGTGTCTTCTAACGAGTCATCATCACACACCTCTTCTTTCAAAATCTCACATACAACACAAGAAACAATAGACGGCATTTGCGTAGTAGTGCATATCCAGGGAGCTATATGAGCCACTTGGCCTTTAAAGGAGAATAGGACTTTATTTCCTGATGAGTCACTGCCACAGCTCTGAGCGGGTCCAAGTGTAGAAATACAAGTCATTTTGACAGGTCATATATTTATTTGAAGTCAGCTTGTAATGCAGATAAAGCTGGCGGTGTCAGGCCGCCAGGAGTTCAGTCCGGGCACACTGTGTGCACACATGTTGATGCCAACATGGTGGACCCCCAGAACAAACAGGAGGGGGGTAGGCAGGGCAATAAGTTTACTTTCTTTGAGCACCTGAAATGGCAGCATGCTACAGCTGAGCTAGAGTCGGAGTAAAAACAAAATAGAGTTCAGCGCCAAGGCCTCTATTACCATGTGGTTAGGTATCCTCGCTAAACCAGGAATGCAGAGGTTTGAGGTCAAAAAAGTTTTCATGCTGCCTCAACTTAGGCACCACGCTGCTGCGGTCTCTTCAATTTCCAAAACACTCAGTGCACCATTCTTTCAGAGGTGTGACTGGAAACAAGCTCACACAGAAGGTAGCGGGCCGTAAGCCTCTCTGCTGGTCGAGCACTCTCGTACCTGAGAGTAAATAGTTGAAAGGTTGCAGTAAGACGCGAGGCTTGTCTGAAAGTGAGGTCGGCTGAGCGTCCAGCAGGTCGTCTGGCTGCCTAATTCCCCCCATGACACCATGAAACGCTAACTCAGCTAATCCCCCCTGTCCTAGCAGGAAGGTAGTTGTCTAACTCTATCTCAGTCTCTCTCTCTCTCTCTCTCTCTGGTTGGGACTGCACTTGACTCTCAGCTATAAGTGAACATAACTTTCTGAGATCACGTGCTTAGCCTAATGTAGCTGATGAAAAAGTACATGTAGTTTCTCATGTTAGAAAACTCTTTTTTTTTATCTCCTGTTTGCCAAAACAACCTAACACAGTGTACTCTGATGCACAGGTTTAGGGCTCAGGCGTTTAATTTATCTGTGATAAATGAAATCTAACCAGGTTAAAAACTGCAACACTCAAGAGGAAAGAAAACTCTAAATAAGAGCTCACCTTTACCTGACTCATTAATCGTAAAAAAACTCTTTTTGGTATATTTTCTCCTACTTCTGAAACGTAGTCTCTGAAAAATGTCACACCTCTGGTCTTAACCTGATGCTAAAACAGGAGGAACGTCTGCTTTCTTGCTGCACTGATTTTTATTCGCCTGGCTAAATCAGGAGCTAATTTATGCACACAAGTAAAGATCAGATCTTTATTTAGTCATCAGATGAGATAAAATGATCCAAAGGAGAACTTGACTAGCTCGCATGAATTCGGAAGTTTCTCTCTATGGATCAAATTCAGAAGTCCCACACTGCGTACAATCCTAGAATTATTTGTTTGTTCTTTTGGTTCATTTGTTTACCCTTACTTCTCCTGGAGGTTAGAATAAAAAGGTCTGGACTCTGATGACATGTTGGTTATGAGACGAAGAAAACGCTACAGCGAGTAGCAAGCTTTTCTTCTGGGATGCCTGAACCTTTAGTTAATGTGTCTGCCTGACCTGAGTTTAAAAGCTGTGGTTTGGACACTTGTATACTCGACTTTCTGTGACGCTTTCTATATTGGTTCTTTGACCTCTTAAATCCTGGTCACTTTGACCATCTACCACACACGCACAGAGTTTTCTGGCCTTTTTCCCTCACAAGGTTGGCCCAGAAAGGACTGTCCAACTGGTATAGAGGAGTGAGACGTCTGCATAGTTCTGCTTAGTGACTTGGCAGGCAAATGACCTAAAACTGTCAGTCTCTCATTGGCAGGGCCAGGAACCCAGGACTGACCTGCTCAGTTGGACTGAAGGTTACGTGTGGTTTATAAAGGTCGCGCAGTACTAGTTTTCTCGGGGATGTCGGAGTCCAAGGCCAAATTTAATTTTAAACACACACACACACATTACTCACAGTCACATAAGATGTCATGGTTTGAGCAATCAATCTCCAAACAAAAAGTAGAAAAAAGTCAAAAGCAAATATGCGTGTCCAGTTTTGTATGTTATGATAATGATCTGTGTGTGTTTGTCTGCCTCAGAGTCAGTCAGCCGTCTGTCCTGTTGTGCGGCGTCTGTGGACTGAAACACACAAAAAAAGGAAAAAAAAAAATAGAAAACAACTTCAGACTCAAAGACAAACGGTCTAAAAATACAGTAACCAGTAAACAGGAAATCATAGTCCACGCAAAGGTTTAACTCTGGCCAAGCCCTTGCTACCCACCAGATACCATTTTGGTCCACTTGCTTGGTTTTCACACACGAGTCACTTTCAAAGCGGCGCGTGGGCTTAATTCCCTCAAACAGAATCGTCTCTCCAGCTTCTAGCTTCATACCCACACTTTGCTTTACATAGCGTAATCAGACACTTCTTAATCTCACACCACTGTATGCTGTTTTTCTTTTTTTTTTTTTCTCCAGGATTTGTTGAAAAAAAAATCACCAAAACATTAAAAATCATGATTTAATAACTCCACCTAAGCACATGTTTCTAACCTTCTGCCCTCCCTATTGCAGTGACTGACTGCTTGTTGTGAGTAGTCATTCTATTTTGGTCAGCTTCTGCTTGTCACGTTGATGTCGTGACGGTCATTAACAAAGTTATCACCTCGCAGCTCTTAAAACCTGACAATATCCCAGACCTCTGCTTGGGTAGGATGTCAGTGATAAGGGATGGAGAGGATTAGTAGGTTAGAGTGCTTTTGTGTTGCCCCTTGCTCTGATTAATCTTTCACACTGTGAAAGATCCCGAGGAACCTTTGATCCCAGGCTGCTTGTTTGCTCTCCCCCTCATCACAGAGTTCAGGCTTTCCACCCCCAGCCCTTCTTATCTGCTCCCAAACAATTCAATTCAGTTCAGTTTCATTGATATGGCATTATAACCCAACATTAGCAGCCTCACGTCACTTTGCATTGTAAGGTAAAGACCCCACAATAATAGAGAGAAAACCTCAGCAATCATACAACCCTGTATGAGCAAACACCTAGTGACAGTGGGAAAGAAAAACTCCCTTCATAACAGGAAGAACCCTCCAGCAGAACTGGGCTCAGAGAGGGGAAGCAATCTGCTGAGACAGGGTGGGGGTGAGGGGAGGAAGACAGGACAAAGGCATGCAGTGGAAGAAAGCCAGAGATTAATATTAACTAATGATAAATGCAGAGTGGTGTATAAACACACAGTGTTAAAGAAACACTAAGTGCACCATGGAAAGCCTACGCCTGGTTTCTGAAAGCTGGTCAAAGCTTAGTCACTGTGTTTATGTTAATCCTGTGTCTTTTATCTGAGGAAATAAGGTGTTTTGCAACCATTTATCTCCAGTGCACGCCTTAGTTTAAACCACAGGTGTGCTATTTGACCCTGAATGCTACGCGTTTGCACCCAAGTCTGCCGACTTAAACTGAGGGGACAGTGTTTGATTTTCCAGGGCTTTAAAAATTCATAGAAATCTAAAAAGAGGTCAACAATCATGTGATGATAGCTGATGGTTTTGAGCTGGAGTTTTGACTTTCTTTTGCTCCCCACTCTTTCCATTCATGCAGCCAAAACCCGCTCGGTAAAACTACAGATGGACTACAAACTGAAACCAAAATTCTTCTGGGAGCTTTCCCTACATATTTTTCTTATCTAAATGCAGATAGTAGTTTATATAGATAAACTAGACCCTGACTGTACCATCCATGCTGCAGCAACAGAAAAATGAAACAGGCACCACCTGCTGTAGTGTCTGTGACGCTGCTGGAGTTGCGTTGACATTGCATGCCATCGGGGTTCGGTGTCCCGCTCAACACAGCAAGTACAGTTATCACAAATCAAATAAAAGGTCGCGTTTCTCAACTGGGCATCCTGACCCTTGCAGGGCTTGCATACCAGAGCTCCTATAGGTCTGTACACAGAGGTACTGCAGTTCTCCAGTCGAGTTCTTAGAAGCGAAGAGGGAGGGTTTGTTTGGCTCCGAGCCAGCGTTCCATGGAGACAACAACATATATCACCACAGGGGAGGCAAAGAGGACGATAGGCCAGTGAGACAGGAGTAGAGGGAGAAGGAAAGCTTGAAAACATACAGCTATGAAAGAAGAGAGAAGTGCTCACAGAGGTGTTCACAAGGCTGCTGGGTTGGCAGCGGGCAGTGAGCCAAGCTGACAGGCTGGCTGTTGGAAACGAGCTCAGCTTGGCCTAACGACAGCTAAAGGGATGGGCAGAAGGAGTTCAACCACCACCTCAAAAGACAACACGAGCGTACGAGAGTAGGCGACACTCCTTATCAGTTTCTGTACATCTGGTGGGAGCAGCCCAGTGAACACACATTGGACCTGTGTGTGAGAAATGCAGGTCAGCAGTGTTTTCTTGTAGCTTCAGCATCAGCAACATCTCTGTTTTCCTCCCCTCATCTGTTTCCCCCTCTCTCTTTCTTTGCTTTTCGGTGTCAGCCTCAGTCGATATTGATTCCACTCGGGTTAGACTGGACCATAAGTGCTGGGGGCCCGTGGGACCGGCTCCTATGATAAGCACTTTGACTGGAGATAAATCGATGGCCTTAGCTTCAGCAATAGCGTTGTTTCTGCTCACAGTAGACCACAAATCTGCTATCACTGCATGAAGTCTAATGGAGGGAGAAGTTCACAGAGGGAGTCGCAGGGAACCCACCTCTCGAGGACTGGCCAGCAGCCAGGGAGCAGGTTATCGATGGTCAGGCCTAATAATACTAGCTGTAAATGTAATTTCAGACCATCTACTGGAAACACAGCTGAGCAGTCTTGTTCCCTTACTTGTGTTAAAGATTATTTGCGGCTCCGTCAGGTTACTCCACTACCTTCAAAGCTGATTTAGCTGGATGAGCTGCTGGCTGACTTTGGTTCTCGGAGTAGTGTGTACTCTTATTATTTTCTATCTGATGCGTACCATATAATGGATTGCAGTGGTGGATGCTCATATTAAACATGGGCAAAGTTTCAGATAATCAGGGTACTATATGTACAAGTAACCCTATAAGCCATAACGCTGTTCAGGTTTTGCTATTTTGTTTCCTTGTTGATATCAATGAGATGGCATGGGTGGCGAGCGAGCTAAAACAACTTGTTTTAGACATTGCTTGAACTGGAAATTCCCATAATGCTTTGCCTTTAAGAGTTGCTAGTCCTCTAAGTTCACTTGGCTACTAAATATTCAGTCCTATCTGTCTTATTGATGCTGCTTTGCTGTTTCCATTTGTATGGCACCGGATTGGGAGACAGGCATCTGGAGAACCAGATCGGGTTATTCAGAGAATGCAGTCTACTTTTCTTCTGGATTATCATGTGCAGTACAGATTTTGACATAAATATAAACTTGTATAGCATTATGATTACACAGAGACATGAGACAGTCCCTGTGTTTAAACTACAGGAGATGAAGACTGGTGGGTAAAGGTGATAGAGACGACTTGTAAGAAAAACACAATGCAAGCTAAAATAGGAGGGTGTTAAATCAATTCATCTTTACGTTCTACCAGCCTTGTTCTTGTTAAGAGGGAGCCGGCATGATACATTGTATGATAGGCACACTCTCTGCTCTGTAATGCAGGTGTTTTTTCCCCTCTGAATCAATATTAAAGGCTGCACAGACCCAGAGACAGTCTGCCCCTAACTGCAGCCTCTAGCTGTTTCAATATGGCAGAGTGTGCTCTGTGCTAATGTTGTGGTCCTGATAATAATGTTTTGCTACGCTTTGATCATTGCAGCACTGGACAGTGTTCACTGATGTGTCCGAGGTGTTCATCCTAGTTCCTGCACTGCTGGGGCTTAAAGGCAACTTGGAGATGACGCTGGCCTCCAGACTTTCCACAGCGGTAAGAAACCTGTTTGTGTTCATTTCTACCTCAGACTACTTTCCCTGTCACAGGTTGCATGTCTTCCATGACCATTCATGTCATATTAAAAGACAGCAGTGTTGAGTTTGATTTGTTTACTTTCAGTTGCGTTGAGTTTTCTTTAATAGTTCTTTAATCTTTTGCCAGACCTAATGTCACTGGTAGACCCCTCAACGCTGATTGTGATTGGGTTCAGAGGTCATATTGCCTATGTGGCATGGGTTTCAGACAAACTGATAGCTGCATTCCTCATAGCAGGTTGTTTAAAGGTAAATGGAAGTTTTTTGTTTTGTTTTTTACCTCTGCCTGAAAACGTGAACTCCAAATATTAGGTAATTTGAACAAAAAGTGTTTTCCTTGAACTAGTGGCTAAAAATTGATTGAATTCCCAGAATCTGCTAGTAAAGCTCAACCCAATGTCACATCACTGTTGGAGCTGAGAGATCATTTGGGAGATTTGTTGCATAATGGGACCTGAACTTTCTGTCATGTTGGACTTCATGCAACCACCAGTTGTGGGGGAAAAATGTGTATTTCCAATTGGCTGAGGAGTTATTGCTGGAGGCTGCTTGCTTTTGCTAGGTGAAATTAGTTTGAAGGCAATTTGAAGGTCTCCATTTCCTGTTCGCGTTGCACGTTTCCCCAGTTTCAGTACCACGGAAACCAGAGCAATTGCAATGAGCTTTTCAGCAACCGGTCAGGACTATACATTGATTGCCTGGGACTGGAGGGTTACACTGACTGACTGGTCTCAGCCTGCATGAATGGGGCTTTAACGTCCAATTTCACAGTGACTTTAAGAACCACTTTCCAACTGGTTGCAGAACACATATTTGCTCCTTGCAACCAGCAGTTGCCGGAGGGTCATGGGCTGCTCTCTAGGCCTGTGGGACTGGTACTTTATTCGCTCGACCCTACATTGTCACACACCCGCAATAAAAAAAAAAGTTAGCGTCACATGGTTATGAGTCACATGACCGAAAAACCTTAATAATGTATTTTAATGTAACATTAGGTTAACTATTGAGCCGCTTTTTCTTAGCGGCTCAATAGCCGCTAAGAAAAAGCGGCTATTGCTTTTTCTTAGTGGCTATTGAGTTAGCAGCTCTAACTTAAGCTAGTTACCCATCGAGCCATCCATAGCCAAATGTACACAGTTACATGCTGTTGTTTGTGAAGGTGCAGCGATTCTATGACTACAGTTTGATACTAAAGGTAATTCTTACATCTGCGCTATCTGTGAGCTAACAATACCATTTCATATTGGACATAGCTAGCAGGGTCAATGAGCTGACAGCACAGGTAACCAGAGGTTAGCAACAAAACCCACGTTTTTTTTCGAGGACAGCAGAATTAGTCCAGCAGTGCTCTTAATCGCACCAGTCCTCACATTCTTTCCACTAGCCTGTGTGAAGCAGGTGACTCCTCATCCTCACTGCAATGTCAATATGTTTGAAAATTTGACCTGGAAATTTGCTGGTGTACTAATTCATCTGCTCCAAGCTAATGCTAAATCTTTAAATCTTGTTGATGTCATCTCGAGTAGAAGTAGTCGAATAATTACAGTCTAATTTTAATATTTGTTCAGTTTCAAATTGTTTCACAGTTAATTACATCCAAAATACACCAGTTGGTTTAACCTGTGAATTGGTGGCTGCAGCAAAGGTTCCAGATGAGGGATTGAATGTTGAATATGATCTGCTGCTTGAAACTGCACTTTGCACATTTTCTATGTTTGTCATTTTCATATTTTCTCAGTAAAAGCCCAGCGACAGAGGAAAACAAACGGGAAACGTTGAATATTTAATGAAAAACCGTCGATGCTGATTTAAGGTTTAAGCTCAACAGATTTTTGTAATGATTTGCTTTACTTTCTATTTTATTTCCGTTTTAATTCAGAGGCCAGTGTATAAAGGTTAACAACTGTCAGATTGGGAAGTAGAAGTAGTAATGATTTGTCAGAGCTTCAGCACCGATTAAACCAACAGTGGATATTTCGATTGGCTCTATTCAAAATAATGAGTATACAAAATGCATAAGTCATAATAATGTTACGTGCATCTATGTGGAAATAGGGAAATAAATAAAACAGACTTTTGCATTGATTCTTTCTTTAGTCTGCATAGTTTTCACTTTTCTCACATCCATCTTCACAAAGCAGGCCAGACTCTGGTGCTTGTCCTGAGACATTACTGTTAGCTCTCTGCTGGCTGGCCTCAGCAGGACCACGTTTCTTTCCACGCCACCGCTAATTATGAGCAGATTAAGACCACTGTAAGTTTCCTAATGCGCTTATAACTGAAAAATGTAATCATGTAATCCCCGGTACTGGCTGGCTGTCGGAGTTTTCACTTCACATGACTGTGTTTCCTTTTTGATTTTTTTCCCTTTGGACTTTTTTAACCTTTTTGTCTTTGACTATTTACTCAGGCGATTAAGGAACGAGGAAATAAGCAGCTGTTTTCTCAGTTCTGTTGAATATAATTGGGCCTAATTGATTATTTATGATCGCTGATGGATTGCCAGCACCACCTGCATTGCAAAGAAATTTGGGGAAAAATTGCAAAGTGTTATCAGAGATTAGAACGGCAACAAACTGTTGCTGTTTCCGCGTATACTCACCTCGTGTATGTTCAGGATTCAGAGTAGGAAACTGCAGACTTGCCGGTAACTGAAAAACATGGTGCTTCTTTTGAATTTTAGAATATCCATCTTATGTCATCTATGAATCACTTTTACAACATCTCTCTGATGATCCCAACACCATTAATCCAGCCTCCTACACACACACACACACACACACACACACACACACGCAAAGCTAAGGATTTGGCATCATTATCACAGATCATCACATAACGCCAGGCTATGTTTCTGAGCATTTCTGTGTGTCATCTGTGTACTCTGTCAGTTTGCATGTTGCTCTAAAGGGAAAAGGAAATTCAAGAGCCTCACAGCCTTTATTGCATTAGGATACATTGTTTGAAACTAAGGCTCTTATATTATGCCCCAAGGTTTTATGGAAAGTCATATGTGGAGTTGCACAGCTGCTCGGTTTTATCTGTTCGCCTTAAACCTTCTTATCAGCATTTGTGGCCATCTTCCCACTCTGAGTGACAGCACGACTGTCGTAGCAGCAGGCGTGCACGCACATACTTACATGTCACTGATGGGCGTGGTGCATGTGCTTGTGACTCTAATGCTGTGTATCTGACAGATACACGAGGTATAATGACGTACATGCCTGCACACTTGATTGTCATGTAAGTCCAGTTTGTCACACTGCCAGATTAACTGGCTGCTGCTAGACTGTGTGAAATGTAAGAGGATGACACGTAAGCACTCAGTCATACAGACCATCCTGCTGTTTCTCAATGCTGTTTTTTTTTTTTTTTTTTTTTAAATATTTTGGTTTTTTGGA
>VURO01021297.1:0-42930 GCA_015108175.1 Pelvicachromis taeniatus
TGACAAAAATAGCATACATGTTAAAGCCAAACAGCATCATCAGCGTAGCCCGGAGAACTTTTGCTAATAAGATGAAGTTAGCTAACTCAGCTACGGTATCTCATCATGGCAAAAGAAAAGCCCCACCTTCCGTTCTTTATGCAAAATCAAATGTTGGACAAAGTTGGAAGTTGTTCCATCTCCGTCTGTGATTCTCTTCTTGCATGTTTTGCATATTGCATTTCGTTTTTTGTTGACTAATTCGTAGTTTATGTACCCGAAAGAAATTACTATTGGAAGCATTTTTGGCTTGAGCGGTTTTTTTTTGTTTGTTTTTTTAAATGTGGTTAATCTGATTGGCTGTGCTACAGCTCACGCTCACATACATACGGAGTGTGGTAAGAATGCCTGAATGAATAAAATGAATTAATGGTCTGCACGTTTAATATAGTATGTGTGTTAAATTTTAGATTTGGGGTAAAATATCAAGTCATTTCAAGTAAACAGGTTCAAGTCAATTCAAGTCTTATAACATTTTTTCAAGTCAAGTCTAAAGTCATAAAATTAATGACTCGAGTCTGACTCGAGTCCGTCATGTGACTCGAGTCCACACCTCTGGTATGTACCTTATCTAGACTCCTTTTATATCCAGCTTATATTCAGATGTCAACATGTCTTTTCTCACTTGTTTAGTCCCAGTAGAAAAATAGTTTGTCTCACAAATGATACAAATTGTAACAGCTCGACAGAAAATGAGACAAACTGCAACAACAGATAAATCCTGAAACAGAGATAAAAAGAGAGCAGGCACAATGACAAAAAAACCCAAAACAAATACAGGCAGATAAACAGTTGAAGAAAAACACAAGCACAAAGTCGGTGAGGAGAAACCAGATAAAAAATAAATAAATAAATACTGCATAGACACAAGTGGACATGAGAGAGATTCAGAAAAAGGGCACGGGGGACAGATTGAGCTAAATGGACAGAATGGACGGGTGGACGACCGTGAGAGGAGAGTTAAAACATTTAGAGTAAAGCAAAATGCTTAAGTCCTTTTGAGTTCACTCAGCTGTGAGTCGGGAGAATGGAAAAGAGTTCTTTTTCTCTTTCACTGTCTGCTGCAGCCGAATACCCACTTCTCCTCTATTCTGTCCTGATACAATACATGGCTGTTAGCAAATTCATTTTCCATCTCAGGGCTGCCCACTGCACATTTTTGAAGAAGAAATAATCATTTATTAAATAAGAGAAAATACATAAGGGAAGACAACATAAATATACTAAGCCAAAAGCTGCCATGCCTTTTTTTGTGGTATTTTATGCATGCGAGGTGCACATTCTCTTTAGAAAGCAGCACTCATTTACATTTTGTCACTCTTCTATGTGGGACCTGCACAAAACACATCAAACAGTCTGTCATTGCCTGAGTCCGACATGCATTTATACTCCTCTGCCTCTCATTCCCCCCCTTTTACTCAATTCCCTTTCACTATCTTTTTACTCAGGCATGACCTAAAACAAAAAAATGGACAAAAAAAAAAAACTTCAAAAACCTCCTGCCTGTCACCTCATGAGCTGTCATCGTCTGCTGGTCCAATTCCCTTCCTTTTTGGTAAGCCATTTCTCTCCTTTCATCTTCCCCTTTCAAAGGCTTTTGTTTCTTATGGGGACAGAAATGACAAACACTTTCTGCTGTACCTTTCATATACAGTAAATAGGTGGGAAAAAAGTCATACTCCTCCCACCTGTGCTATCTGTTTCTCTCTTGCGCGCTCTCCTGTGATTTAAGGTGGGTTGAAACGCGACACAAAACGCAGCAACAATCCAATATCATAAGCTGTGCAGAGACGATAAAGCAACTACGAGGGATCAGAAGGATTGACACGTTCTTCTGTTGCAGCTGTCTGCTCGATGCCATGACAGCGAGGGAAGAAGCGCTCCTGGCGCTCACAAGGGATTGGATTCAATTACTAAATAAATAGCTCAACGGCAGAGAGCCACAATAAGTGGTTACTTTAACAGCGAAATAGCATTATGTTTCATTATTATGACTATCTGCTTGTATTTGTGCAGGCATTGTCACACTTTAATAAAAACCTGTTTCTAAATGTAGCGAAGGCATTAAAATTGAGAATGTTTCTTGCTAAAACAGGCTTATCAATGACACCGTGATTTTGTTTAGTTTAGAAATATTTTGCAGTAATAGCCTATGTAATCTCCTATACCTGTCACAATGAGCTGTGTGAAGTGTAGAGACCCCAAGAGCAGATATGAAAAAAAGCATTTATTGCTGATTAGTCCTAAAGAAACACAAAGTTCAAAATCTTTGTATCCACTATGGACACAAGAAAATTACAAAACCAGGTATACACACACTCACATGAAAGGTGGCCCTGGCAGCATCTGTCCAGTCACATTTCTTAATCCACAGGTAAACGAATGGATGATTTTACAGCAGAAGAGTATTAATAATGTTAGGGAAATGTGAAGAGGTTACACACATACTACAGAATGATAATAAAATAACTGCAACAGATAAAAGGAAAGCACTATAGTAGTAGTAGCCAATGTAAAAAACACTGTATGAATGTGTGCGCGCTTTAAATATTTTAGTCAGTAAGACTAGAAAAGAGCAACTGTATTAATGAAGTGTCGCAGATTTATAGACAGGAAGAAAAGCTGTGTTATAAAACTTGCATACTTTCAGTTGAATATCACAACTCTATCATTGAGTCAAGAGAGAATCTGATAAGTTATAATATGGTATTAGTATACAGCATACAATAGAATTCTGTTCAATTAATGTTTAAATTTAAAGACAGCTTTACCATTCATTCTTTCAGTTGCAGTCTCAGTGGTGTTTAATGGTCGGACAGGAATTCAAGAAAGAAATACAAAGACAGAATTTAAATCTAGGCTTCGTTTAGGTGGGACTGATATAAAGCCCAGAAGTTCAGTTCAACTGGGTATCCTAATTTATATATGAATGCTTATACAAAAACAAAATTGTTGTATGATTGTTTGTAGCAAATAGGGAAAAAAAATTGGAAAATCTCAAATAAAAATCTGTATCTCTTACTGATGTTCATCCGGGAAACACGAAGATGTTAGACGCTATGAAAAAATGTGTAACCTCCTGCTATCCAGATACAGTGGTCTGAGGGCTCTTTCAGGAATTTTGGTACTATTGATTGGTCAGAAAGTGATAGTTTCATAGCTCTGAAATGGGTTAGGTTTACCGTCAAAGGTTAAAAAGGCAATCAAAAATCATCTTAAGAGGAAGCACTTTTATGGAGGGTATTTTGGATTTCTACATATAGAATCAAATATGCTGTCAGCAACTAAAAAAAATAAATTTTAAATTGAAGATTCCATGCTGAAGTGGAGATTTGTGATGTTATAAAATTACATGTACTATATTTATTGGAAATGATTATTTACACAATTTATGTAACATGAACCTCATCCTCATGAACCTTACATAACTGATTGCTTGTATTATTATTATTAGTAGTAGTAGTAGTAGCATTAGTGGTAGTAGTTGTAGTGGTAGTGTTACCACTGGTAGTTTTCTGCTTTTTTCCTTTGTTTAAATATGCACCATATAGTGGTAACATCCATTTTCTATCGTTACAACTATTTATTTTTTCTCTGTAAAGGGGTAACCTGGTGCAGTACTGGCTGAGGTCAGGTTGACTTCCAAATATAAATTATTCACCAAACTATAACTGGACTTGACTTTTATTACTGAGTCAGAAAGACTCAGTAGAAAGGCTGATAAGCCATTTTATTACTGGTCAATCTCAAGAGTTACAGACATGAAATGTAGATAAGCCATTTGATGGTCAAGTCCCTTGACAAATCAGTGCCATTGTTCAATGTCTTCTGGTATAAATCTCCAAGGATTGCTTAAAGAAGCTGCTGGATTGACTTCATTTCTACCCCCCCATTAATAATCTCATCAATCTCTATGGTGCATTGCCAGAAAGCTTACTCTTATTGAGAACTGGACCTTGCGTGTATTTACTGGCTACCAGTACAATTACGAAATTGTATTCATTACCCTTAAGCCACATCTTGGACTGAAGCCTAGCAGTATCTGAGCTTTTAAGTCCTTGTGAGTATAACCGTGGCTTGAGATCCTGAGGCTGTACTGATTTGGTCATTTCACAGTCTAGACAAAAGACGAAGAACTGTCAAGCTTTCTTGATCAGAGCTGCAGAAAACTCTTTGAATAACCTTTCTGATGAGATCAAGTCAAATTTTGTGTTTTGTTTTGATTTTTTGTGCTTATGCAATTTAGAAATGGTATAATATATTTAGTTGCTCATTCATATAAACAAAATAGAGATGAAGAAAAACAGAGCAGAGCTCGCAAATCATTATAGTTATTAAGCTGCCGCTTAAAGGGTTTGTCTGGCATTTATTATGTCTATAAATCACAGCAAAGAAGAGTCAGGTATCGCAATCATATATTAAAGGAAATGTCAGCTTTTTTCAGCAGAAGGGACAAACTGTTAAGACATCCAGTATTGATCGAGCTTACACAAGGTCAAATTGAAGATGCCTTCAGTATAGAGGAAGGTAAGGTCAGATTGAATGGGTCATCTCAGCTACATCTCTTTTCCAGGGCATCAGATTGTGATGCTTTGAGTTCCAGGAATAGCCTGGTGAGGAGAAGACACAAAGGTCCACTTCATTAGCAGAGAGCCTGTCACAGTGACAGACTGCTCGAAGTGTTTTAGCAGCCTGGTCTTAACAGAGCAAAAGCAGAAATAGAATGAAATCTCACCAGTAAGGGTACAGTTACAAAAGAAAATAAGGTCCAGTTAAGGAACAGTAGGTAAATTGACATTCCTTTGGTATGAAACCTGTAATGATCTTAATTTCTTTAATTTCTCCTTCCCCAGTGTTCAGAAAGAGCAGAAAACTTATACATAAACACCAGGCCATTTACATGTTTATAGCTCATTTCTGTTTTTAACCAACACCGCATTCTGTGCTTGCAATCTTCTATGGTTATAGTTTGTAAATACATATTTGTATATATCAGTTTTTAAAGTTACAAAAAATATGCCACAAGACCACATCTGTTTGTGTACTATGTTTTAAATATGCAGCACTTTCCCTGCAGGGTTCCCTGTAAGGTTATTTGACATTGATTTAAAGAAAAATGAAACACAATAAACACGATTTTATACATTGAATTCCCACAGCTATTTTGCTCCAAACCAAAGTGCGTGTAGGATTATTGGTTTATTTTGTTTTTTTACTGTGTTGTATCTACTAGCCAAGAGCTTACAGAATGCTATAGCGTGTAGATTGTATAAAGAAAAGACCAGCTCAAACTTGTAAGAAATTTCTAAGGCTGTCCCCTCCCACCTTTCAGAAAAAAACTAATTTCTATCACTTGTATTCGTGATCTCATTCTTTTGGCCACTAACCAGAACTGGTGAAGGTAGGGATGTAGGTCAACAGGTAAATTTACAGATTCACTTTTATGCTAGGTTCTCTCTTCACCACAATAGACCCTTACCATGTCTGGGTCAATGCAGACACTGCACCAATCCATCTCTCAATTTCCAACTCCCCTTTCTAGTCACCTGTGAACAAGAAACTCATATATTTAAAGTCCACCACTTGGGGCAGATATTTGTCCCTAACCCAGAGGGTGTACTTGTTTTATCTGCTGAGAATCATGATCTCAGGCTTGGAGGTACTATTTCTCCTTCCCACTGCTTCACTACAATGTGAACCACTCCAATGTGAGGTGGGGACCACATTGAAGCTAAAGGATCATGCCATCACCAAGGTGGAAGCCTTCTGGCATTTGGTTCCATGTAAATCTGTCCATATAATTTATGAACAGAATTTGTGACACGGGGGCTGTCAGAGTCCAACACCCAGCAGGAAGCAGTCTGACTTATTGGCAGCAATGTAGTGAAAGCTTTCACAGCAGTTGTTCAGGATCTGACTGGAAATGGCAAACTACCCCTCAGATGCTCCGCCGGATGCGATGGAATGCATGGAATGGCAAACTCCAATGCATACATGAATATATTTGAGATGATATTTGAGATTTCCCAGTGTTTCACAAAGGGAAAAAATGTTTCTCCTGAATTCAAGGTTTGACTAACAGATGGACTCTCCTCTACAGTACCTCTATGTAGATCTTTCAAGGGAGGCTGAGGAGTGCAATCCTCCTATAACTGGAGCACACCCTCCGGTCCCCTTCCTTAAAGATAGGAACCAACACCTCAGTTTGCCAATCCAGAGGCACTGTCCCAAATCACTACACGCCATTGCAGAGGCATGTCAACCAGTATAATGCTACAACATCCAAGGTCTTTGGAAATTCAGGGACCCTGTCACCAAGGAGTTGTTTAACTACCTCATTGTCCTCATTCCCAGTGATGGACGAGGACCTTCCCCCGAGATTCCCCAACTCTGCGTTCTCTACACAAGAATTGTCAGTGGCACTGAAGGTATCATCCAAGTATTCCTTCTACCACCCAAATGTATCCTCAGTTGAAGTCAGCAGCACCCCAAGCTGGACTATACAAGGCATTCCCTTCCTCAGTCACTTGACATTTTGCCAGAATTGCTTCAAGGCCATCTGACGGTCTTGATCTATTATCTCACCGAACTCCTCCGGCAGCCAGGTTTTTGTTTCAGCTAGTGCCAGACTCCACTTGGCCTGTCAATACTGCTCTATGAAAAAAACAAATAAACAAAAAAAAATAAAAACTAGGAATTAAATGTTTACTGTAGTTTAATAGTCTAGGTTAGTTTTATTATATACCTGAGATAGATATTAGGATTAAAATATTTATGTTTGTCATTTCTATGCAAACAATAAAACTGCAATATCCAAGGTATGTAGTGTTGCCTGTTATATACAATCCACATGCAAGAGACATATTTAACAAGTAGCTTAAAAAAAGATGACAAAAATAAATGAAGCTTTTGCAAAACTTAAACTAAAGATTTTGTTTTTTTTCCAAAGCAGAACCTTAAAGGAAAGTAAAACTTTTTTGAAAGTCAAAGAAAGTCTAACAGATGCTCATCTGACCTTAACTAAAAACCAAACAGAGAAGCTACAAGCTAAGCATTATCCCAAAAAGCCTAAAGATTAAAAACATTCTGGGTCAACATTGCCACATGTAGCACTAATAGCAAACTGAGTGTCCCATTAACATCAGCCTTTGGGGTTTACCCTCGGTTTGAGACTGATGCTAGAATGGTGGGCATCATTTCACATAGGGGTTCCTGATGGGCAAAGGGTGCAATGGGTGGTCTTCTGTTTGAAGAGGAGAACATGCAAATGAAATGGACTGCTGAAGCTGCATGCTAACGTGTGTTATGATCTGTTAAGGGACACTGGAGTAGCCCTCACTAAGGAGTAGAATTTAATCAAAGATGGGCCTACTGGCTTATTGTGGCAAACTGCATTTATCAAAGTGCCCACTGACTGAAAAAAACAGTGTTGGTAGCCGGCTGCTGTGTTTCCAAAACATAAAACATGCATTCTTTGACTTCCTGGTTTGCCTTCATTCATTTTTTAAAAGCTGCACTCTTGTATTGCTGTAAAAATGTTCAGATTCTTGAAAATCCTTCAGCAGTTTCCTCTGATGTTGAATGCAGGTCTGGAGGTCAAGACTTTCATGCTTCGCTTTCCTCTTACATGCATGAGCCCTTGGGGTGGCCCATTCTAGGAAATCGGACATTTGCCAAGAATCGTTTCTTCAAACCTCTTCATGCTTTTCTTTACCCTAGCTACACATTTCGATGTACTGTTGACACAGCTTCAACAGTTTCAAGCGGCACAGTTCCAAACTCCCACTTTTGTCTTTGCATACACACCTCTAAACACTGTTTCTAGAAACACATGTAAGGATTAAATCTTTTGACATCACATGGATGATTCGCTTGATGCCTTTAAATGTCTTTAACGGCTTAAATTACTTTGATCTGTGCTGTCCACATTTCATGGAAAGTGCACCAAAATTTGAAGCAATATGAGCACAAGAGTTGGGATAGCAGCATCTGAAATTGAGCCAGTCTAACAGAGCAATTGCACCAGGATATGCTTTAATCCAGAGGTCGGGAACTCCAGGCCTCGAGAGTCAGTGTCCTGCAGGTTTTAGATCTCACCCTGGGTCAACACACCTGAATCAAACGATTAGTTCATTACCAGGCCTCTGGAGAACTTCAAGCCATGTTGAGGAGGTAATTTAGCCATTTAAATCAGCTGTGTTGGATCAAGGACACATGTAAAACCTGCAGGACACTGGCTCTCGAGGCCTGGAGTTCCCTACCCCAGCTTTACAAACCTTGCCAAGTGTGAACACATCCATGCTTTAGCATATTTAACACATATCTTACAGTATTTAATGCAGATTTGCAATTGTGCAGGAACCCAATGACTACATGAAATAGTATATTATGTATTTAATGTGATTTAAATGTTTTTAGGTTATTCCCAAGAAATTCTTGGATGTTATGAATTATACTTTGATAGTGTTTTGCAGTTTACAGTGCTATGTGTAAATACAAAAGAGGAGAAACGCATTAGGGACAAGATGCATAATCCATCATATTTCAGACTGTGTCTCAGGAAAACATCAGTAAAATCTTAACTCCCTAGATGCAGTCAGTGAAATTCATCTGCTGTCACTGGAAGCTGGAAGAATTCAAAGATTTAAAAGTAGCTCTCCAGGCTCTGCCTATCTTATGCTGCAGTTTATAGTCTTCTGTTACGTTACGTTTCATGTGATTTCCCGTGTCATGTATTCACAATGTTTACTCCCTGTAGTGGAGATGCACTCCTACATTGCTGGCACATTACAGTCACTCCGGTTTGACTAGGCATGGCAGTGCACTCTCCAGAGATGATTTTTATGTATGTATGACCAGAATCAACTTTCTATGCTGAATCCATCTCCACACTGGATTTTGGTGTCCTGTCAAACAGTTCATGTGTCTGATCATATTCACCTATATGGAGCTTTGCAGAATGCCTCTTTTTGGAAGAAGGGGCTGTATTTGTCTACTGCTTTTCTGGATGCCCACTGTCTCCCAGTGCTGGTGCAATAATCAGGACTGACACGGGCACACAGACCATAATCCCCATTGATTAGAAGCCTAAGATCAAAGGCTTCCACTGCTGTCACTCTCACCTCGTCTCCACTCTGCTTAGCCTTCCTCTTTGTCTACCATCCCTCTCTCCAGCTCTTTTGATTTTCCCTCTCCTTTTTGTCTGTGTATATGTTTCTCATGTTCTGGGCTTCGACTATTCTCCTGCCATTCAAGCATTCGTGTCGCCTTCTCATCCGTTGTCTCTCTCTCAGTAGATGCTCGACATGCTACTAATACCCAGAGGATAAGCTCAATCAGAGCACTTCAGTCAGAATAAACTGGCTCACTCTGAAATAAATTTAGTTTCTGCATGCTTGACCACATGTTTGCTAGCTAAGTGGATTCAAAACATGGCTGCTGCTGCCTCTTCTCATATTTAATGACTGCAAGAGTAATCAGACTGTTTAATCAGTCTAAAGGTTGCAAACAAAGCAACAACAAAAATTGTCAATTGCTATTCCACTATCATCTTTTTTGCCTCCTGTCTTCTATTTTACTCTTCAACTACAAGTAATTGTTCTCTCTCTGCTGCTATCGACACTCTACAAGTGTTCCATTACGATGATAAAGAAAATATCCTTGGCGAGTTTTCCCTGGTTCCCTTCAATTTGAAACTATATAAAATAAATCAAGGATATATATCTGCATTCTGATGTGTTCATTTGTGTCAGTCTCAACAACGTTATAGTCTATTGTCAGGGACTGGAGTTTCTTGGAGTTTAAATTCATGCTTGTTATTACACACTGTCTGTCTGGCTGCTTTATGATTTCTTTGTTCTTAGTTTTATTTATAGTTTATTTTTTTATTCTCATTTTTCTCAGTTTTCAGGGTCTCCAGTCCTGGTTGTATTTTAATTCTAGTCACGTTTTGTACCTACTGAGTTTATTGCTTGCCTCAGTGTTTCCCTCCACTTCACCCCCATGTGTATTCCCTCCTGTTAAGCACACACATGTTCAGTGTTTCAGTTCTGATTGAAATTCATTTGTTTTATTTTGGTAACCATTTATCTCCTGTTTTTTACATTTAGTTTTACTTCCTACCGGGTCATCATCCATATTAGTATCAGCTGCGTCTTGTTAGTTTCCTTTGTCCAATTGCCGGATTATCATGTTTAACAAGATTAAAACCAAACAACAGGATTCCAAAAAGTGTCAAAAGTAACTAAAAACGACTTTATTTACCTTTATGAAAACTACAAGTCACTAACCCACAAAGAGAAAAGAATAACTAAGGCCAAAAAAAAGGAGAAGGAAACAACCAAAGAGAAGTTGCCTTTTCTGCCTGCCTACATCTAGGCAGGCAGAAAAGGTGGTTCTGCCGGAGGTTTCTTCCTGTTAAAAGGGAGTTTTTCCTTCCCACTGTCGCCAAAGTGCTTGCTCATAGGGGCTCATATGATTGTTGGGTTTTTCACTGCATGTATTATTGTAGGGTCTACCTTATAATGTAAAGCGCCTTGAGGCGACTGTTGTTGTGATTTGGCGCTATATAAATAAAATTTAATTGAATTGAAGTTCTGGGTGTACACAAAAAAGAAAACACAGGCTATTTAAACACAAATGTAATGACAGATGGAAACAGCATAGCATCACTAAGGTGGTAATGTGTTGTACCTGAAGAAATATCCATTAAAAAAGAATTACAGTGAAATTTAAACATTGACTTAATTTTATTGACACATGTATGTTGATCTGTATGTTACTTCTAGACTGATATAATGCTCATTCAACAGAGAAGAATAAAGTGCTGTTATCTCTGTCAGTTCAAACCAACACTTTTTGCAGTCCTTCAAGGAGAAGGTCTATACATCTAGGCAGGCAGAAAAGGTCTTCTCTTACTTCTGTGAAGTAAGAGACAACTAAACCCAAATTAGCCGGGCCTCCCCAGACACCTATTTATAAAAGTAGACAAATGAAGGCAATAAAGGCACAAATAAAGAGTTCCACAAAGTTCAACTGCCATTTTCACATAACCAAGACAATGACACGAGATAAGTTAAACTAGAACCAGGAGACAGAGAACAAACAGCAAGTAAAAAATATTTCACACATTTCAAAACAAACTTTTGTTAGACTGCAAAAATATATTTTTTTCTTCTAAAAAAGTAATTTTGTGCACTCCATAACTTGGTAAAATATTGAACACTTTATTAACCTGCAGTTAAAATGTAAGATTAAATTAAATTATGCTGAAGTGATTAATATGCACACAATAATCACTGCTGTAAGGATTGCCAGAAAAATTATATGCATGGTGTGTAAA
This sequence comes from Pelvicachromis taeniatus, assembly GCA_015108175.1. Taxonomy (NCBI): domain Eukaryota; kingdom Metazoa; phylum Chordata; class Actinopteri; order Cichliformes; family Cichlidae; genus Pelvicachromis; species Pelvicachromis taeniatus. The sequence continues at coordinate 11,381 of VURO01021297.1, forward strand.
CTGAAACTGGTCCTAATCATAATCCTGTTTATGCAACTAATAGATTTACTTTATTATCCGGGAAAAAAAAAAACAGCTCTGTTTGAAGTACTGGAGCTCAGGACACATCCTACGGACACCTGCTACATTCCTGATAATCACTGCCTAAAATGAAAATCTGTGCAAGATATCTCCCCAGTTCAGTGTGTAAGCAGTGTAGGTTGTGTTCCTATTTTGTCCCAGGGCTGAAAATTTAATTAAGTGATGAAGATGATAAAGCTGTTTAACCCATGTGTAATTAAGCAGAGCAGTGCATCGTATTCCCAAATCAGAGAGTGCGACTCAAACTTACATATCATCACAGGGCAGTAATGCCTTGCACCTGAATAAACATCTATTTTTAAAATTATAATAAAATACAGATACAAATTTAACTTTACTGCCATTTGTGTGATCTGTATATTACTTCTAGACTGGAAAAATGTTTATTGAAGAAGGGAAAAGGAGAGCTGTGTATCTCTTTCAATTCAAATCAACACTCTTTGCAATCCTTCAAAGAGGAAGTCTATACATGAACACAAACACTGGCATCCGCGTCATCCACTTGGGTAGGTTACGTCATAGTCTCTCTGCATAGATTTGCCCTAGAAGTTTAAATAAGCTGTAAGAAGCATGGATCAGATGGAACTGTCAAGAAACTACTTAGCATGTTGGAGTCTTAATGGAATTAACCTGAGAAATTGCTGCACCAACTAAAAACAGCTCTGCGCCACAGACCACGGCTGTGGCTTCTCCATCAGAGTGTGACTGTGTGCATGAATATTAGGCAAAATGCTTAAAGGCACAGAATGTCTTCCTCTCTCTGCCTGAACCGGTCATGGTAGATGACCCGAGCCTGGTTCTGCTGGAGCTTTCTTCCTGTTAAAAGGGGGTGTTTTCCTTCCCACAGTCGCCAAAGTGCTTGCTTATAGCGGTCATATGATTGTTGAGGTTTTCTCTGTGTTATTGTAGGGTCTTTACCTTATAATATAAAGTGCATTGAGGAAACTGTTCTTGTGATTTGGCGCTGTATAAATAAAATTCAATTGAAAATTGAACTGAATTGAATGAAGATGTTTGAAAGTACCTTGTGTGTGATTGATTGAATGATACTTGCAGTACAAAACACTTTAAATGCTCTGATAGAGTAGTAAAGCACTATATAACTACCTAATACATACTTAGAGACTTACTTGTTATTTATGATACAGCAATTAAAGTGAAACTGACACTGAAGTTAAATAAATAACAGACACCTGACTGCACAAGTCACAATGCTGACATCTCAGCAATCTCCAGGCAGAAGAACATTAACAGCTGATTGCATGCTCTCTCATGCATGTTTGCAATAGATGACTATCTGTCAGAACCTTTTCACGCCTGCATGGGAACAATTAGAAACTTTGGCCTATACATGCGGGTTAATACTGAAGGATCAGATGGTCTATGTTTTTATCTTGGTTTGATCGATCAATGTAGATAATTTGCATGTAACACTGTGTGTGTGTGTGTGTGTGTGTGCACTTGTTTAATCTTTGTGAGGAGCAAAAATTGGCATGTCTCTATATTTCGGGGGACCAACAGTCACTTTTGGGGACCAAATGGGCTTAGAGTTAGCCCTAAGGAAAGCATTATGACAATTTCATGTCATTAAGATGTGAAAACGAGTTAGTGTGTGTGTGTCTGTGTACCATGTGATAGAAAACAGACAATTCATTTGTGTTTCTATTAGAAAGCCACTAATGGTGATGAATACATACATGGAAATTAGCCCAAGATGAGGGCTAATTGTCTGATTAGATGTGCTTCAGGTTGATAGATTCACAATAAGTCCATGCACATAAAGCAGTCATTAAGGAACATTAGACCATTAAATTGAACATTACACTATAGCCAGAGGGAAAAATATGGATGTTCATTAATGTGCCTCGACACGTAGGTGAGTGCCTATGTTTGTGTATGCGGACGGTACCTTCTCTGTGAGGACTTTGTTCTCTTGTTGCCAATCTCCTCCTGACTCTGCACCTGTCCAAGAGAGGGGAACATTAAATTAGCATTAGAGCAATTCCACATTTGAATCGCTTTATCCTGGACTTAAGAGTAGAGCGCTCTCTGGAGATGATTTGAAATGCAAATTGCTCAGTGGTAAAGATGCACAAGGCATTAGCACTGCTAACACTGCAGAGGTGTTTATTACGCCCACGTACTACATAACGAACTGAGATGTATACAAACCACAGGTAAAGACATGCACTTCAGCCTTCTTAAATCACTCTGTCTCTTGTAGATTGTCAGTGTCTATATATAGTAAATAAGCAGTAAAAGTCAACGCATATATTCACTGACAAATGAATCCTGTCTATGATGCCTCATTTATAATGGCAGAGGAATAGTGGGACATTGTAGTGATACCGAAGACACACACACACAAACCTATAACCATACAAAAAAAAGCTCACACAGGTATATGTATGTACGCATGCCTTTGCTAAGGAAGAACATGCCAATATCAAAGCTATGTATCAAAAAGGAAGACAGAAAAAGGACTTGTTTGCTTTCCTCGTTTGGTGTACTATTGAGGTTTTTTGTTGCAACAAACCTCCTGAGGCAGAGCCACTCAAATACATACACGCGCACCCACACAAAACACAAAAACCAAGCCCTGTTTGCTCTAGCGAGTGCCTCGCTCACCCTCCAAGACACAAAACAGCATGCTCTGCTGGCCGGAGCTCCTTTCAGATTAGAGCAGTTGCAAATTCTCTGAAATTGGTGTCATTTTCACTTTGGCTTATTCCAGCAAAGATGGTTGATTAAGTAATAAAAGAACTAGAGTCCTCTGTTAGTTCTTCAAACATTATAAGCAGGAGAGATATTCATCTCCATCTGTCCTCTCCATGAGGGAAATAAACATGCAAAGTCACGCTGTTTACAGTTCTGCAATATTATTTTCAAATATATATAGCAATATGAAATGTATTATGTATTTGCTACTTTACATGCAGGATGAAGCCTGTGCTTGGCTCATAGGGTTAATGTGTTAGCACACGATTGCTTATTTATTTAGTATAAAGGAATTCACAGTTATATTCTTTTCTGGTGTTGTATAAAAACATGTTCAATATTCAATATATCTTCACTCATACGTGTGAAAAAAATGTATCTGTCTCTAGCAGCTGAACGCGTCGCTATCTGGCCACCATTTGGTCCCTGGTCTGCTGTTTGGAGCACGTTTATTAGAGCAGTTTTGTTCACTGCTTCTAGAAATGAGTCTTAAAAAGAGCAGTGAGTGAAAAAAGAAAAATCAACCCAAGATCATGAGCTGAAAAACAGGATACAGCAGAATGAAAAATAGCTGTGCTAACAAGAAAACGTGTTTATCTAAAAGGGAAATAATTAAGCAGAAGAGTCGTATGTTTCAGATGAGCGTAGCTTACCCAGGTGACACTCAGTGGACCCTACACCTACCCTTAACTCCTCTTTATAATGTTTTTTGCCAGTGGAAGAAACACTTGATGCATGACTTTGCCTAGACTGTCTAGATACCGTTCAGTGACCTCTGTGATTTCTGAAAAATGCAAAGCCCACTCCATTGTTGGCGAGTGGCTGCTGTCATTGGATGAAATTGATTACAAATAGGACTTTTACACAAGAAATCTCCTTGATTTTGATTTTGTTGCTAGCTGATGCTGCACTCACCCATAATGTGACTCCCAAATGTCATAAAACACCTGTCAACTTTCAAATCAGTTTTTGGGTTTGCTCATTTCTGTTTAGTCTTTATTTATTTTTATTCTTTTTTAATTTTAATTTGTATTAGTTTAGGTATTAAAATAAAATTGTAACTGTGAGCAGTTGATTTGCAATCTTGACAATATCATATACCTTTTTGCAACCAATTTCATGTAGTGACAGCAACCTCCTGCAACCACTTACCAACCAGTCAGGGAATACACATCTTTCCCTAGCAACTAATGGTTGCTAGGCATTCACCTACAGGTTTCTTAGCCTGTTGCTGTGACAGGGGCCTAACATAGATGTTGTTAAATATAAACGTTTCTTTAAAATACAAGTCTCTTTCAATTTGCTGCAGTAAAAAAAAACCCAACCAAACAACAACAAAAAAAAAAAAACTCCATGGTGTGTCATTGCAAATCAAAAGTGCAACAATAACACAATGATTGCTCTCAAAAAAATCAAGGCCTATTTATAGGTCTTGGGAGAACTACAGCATGTGTGAATAATGTGGTATAAGGTCCTGTGCTGCTGCAGAGGAAGCTTTTAGACAGTCTGGGGTTACAGATAACTAATAATAAAAAAATGACAGAAAGAAGTGAGCTGACCAGTCAGAGACAACCAGCTTGAGGCCCCAATAACTGCGACTAGCATAAACAGTTGAAAATGGAGGTGTACTATAAGAAAGTAAAAGAAATCAGTATGTGTGGTAAAGAAGACAATATCTAGTTTTCTCTGCTAAATGAATCTCCAGCAACTACTTTGTGCAGCATTGTTTATCCAGTTTGAGCAGACAATGTTGTCTAAATGGAGAAAAGTGGCATGAGTCAGTGAGAAGCTCCTTTCAGCCTTCTCATTTCACAGCATTAGTGAAATCAACATTTCTTTTTCACAGCCGTACCTACAGAGAATAACCACAGAGAAAGTCTCAACAGACCAAAAGTGTTTTGCCTAAAGAACAAAAGTTTTTGCACAGATTCATATACACAAACTCATACACATACTCTACAATAATCCACTCAAAAAAAACACAAACGTCTCAAAACCTTTGCATTATCATCCACGCGCACAAATACACACAGGCCTTTTGTGTTACTGGTGTACGCTGTCCCACTGAGAGAGAAGAAAGTTACAGATGGTCCTGTTTCCTTCCTCAGACTGCTTTGTAGTTGTGAGAGCAACACCGAGGAATGCTTTTGAATGTAAATCACATCATGTTCCCGCAGTTTATTCGCTGGGCCAGCAGCCAGTGAAAAATGCTGTTATTGCAAAAAATCCGAGCATAAATAAACAATGTAAGACAACAGAAATGAATGTGTATAATAAATAATTTGCATTCCCCCCGTCTTGGTTTCAGCCTCACCAAACAATAGCAGCAAGTCTAAGAAAAAAAAAGTTGGGGAGAACAGATTACTGATCGGAGTGTACAACTCTTATGAAGTGAAAATGGGAATGGAAATTATACTTTGCTGATTTTGTGAATTCGTGAAGCTTGGTGTGGAGGCGTAGATCAAAAGGATTTGTGTTTGCTGACTTGTATCACAGCTCCCATTTGCTCTTATTTTATGTCCGTTCTTGTAAGCAATGTCTTTAATACAATTAAAGATTGACATTGGCAATGAAGGCACTCTGCGTAGATGCACATATGGCAAGAACACTGCATGCAACACTTTATTTAATGTGCACGGCAGCTGCGTGGAACTGATTTATTTTTTGCATGTTTACATTTGCTTAGAAACGACTTTTGGGACAAATGGTTTTAACTTTCCCTGAGTGCAAGTTGAATTGCCAAAGGAAAACCCCAAAATTGCATGAATCACAGAGAGTTCAAATACTTTTTACGATTGCATTAACAAGTCCAGAAAAAGACTCATTTACCTCTGATTTATGAAAAAATAAGGAACACTGTAAATTAGCCACTCCTTCACACTCACTGCGGGCCACTGCCAGTGTATTTTCCCAGGAGGCATGAAGTTTTAATATCCGTGGTTGTTTTCACACCTGCAGTGTTCATCTCCATTTAATTTCCAATGGTGTGGTTCATTTGTGCAGATGTAAACATGATAATCACACTGTGATCCAACTACACAGACACTTACTGTAGCCAGGTATGTTTTACATTCTGCTATGCAGCAGAAAAACAGAGATATGTAAAGTACACAAACTGTAGCAGTTAGCTCTAAATCTTCCATGAAATAGTCACAAAGAGAAGTTCTGCAATAAAAACGTCCTGGCCATTGCTTTGGTCGCTAGCAGATTCCTTTTGTCTACAGTAGTTTGCATGGACTCGATGAGTTGTATACAAACACTTGCAAAGTACTCGCTAAGTGACAGAAAAACTGTGAAAATTGTTATGCAAAATGAAAACGGCAACCGTTTTTGAAATCCTCACCGCTGCAACAATATTGCACAATGTTTCCCCTTAAGCCAAATAGCCACCGATCCTGGTTTATGATGCACTTTTTCAAGTTTCTCTACAGCTCGGAGAGTAAAGTGTTTGCAGTCTTTCATGCAAACAATGGGTGACCGCAACCAAAGTATTCACAACAAGGTTTTAGTGCAGGTCACCTCTTGGTGATCAAATTCACCTGGTGAAAGCCAGCAACCTTGGGCAAATGGTTTGCAAATCAGTGGGGGAATATACATTTTTTCCTAGCAACCAGCGGTAACCAGGGTGTCGCACTGGCCTGCCACACTCTATGCCTGTGTGGCTTGTGGGGCTTTAAATACTAAATAAAGACTTATGTGTGTCTCTGCAATATTTTCCATGCAAGATTAAAATCCATACTGATTCACTAAAAATACCTCAAGCAAGTTTTAAACTTTGTACAGAATACGGATTTGGAAGAAAAAAAATCTACCTTTCAGGCATTTTTTAATATGCACTTAAATTTAAACATGAAGAACTTAATGTATATTACTGTCTATACTCCTAAACCTCAACATAATTCTATACCAAAGCCACCCCAGCCACTACATAAATCATATTGGCTTATTGAATTGAGAAAGTATGAAATATCTCAGATGATAGATAGTTGGTATTTAGTTAGGATGGCACACAGCCACTGGTGAATTCTCTCGTATGTGTGAGTGAGAGTGTGTGTGTTTGTCAGAGAGCGTGTGTGTGCGAGTTCAAAAGAGAGACAGACAGAGAACGAGAGCGAGAGAGAGACAGCATGGTGGAGAAGAAAAAAAGAGACAAAGAGAAAGACAGACTGAAAGACATCCTCTGTCCATCTCTCTCTAGCACACACACACACACGCACACACACACACACTACTGTACTCTACAGTGAGTTTAGGTCTGGTGTGAATCAGGCTCGTCTCTCACTGTGCAATTTTTTATCTGTGGACGATCCCATTTCCGTTGTGTTGATGCAGCAGATGGATTCCCTCCTACTAACCATTCATCACCTGCCACACCAAAACCTTTCTTTGCCCCCTTTCCACCAATGAAAAATGGGCTTTGGACCATCTTTTTCCTCAAGAAAATAAGAATCGTTTAACGTGTCGTCAAACAGGTTTCGTACTGGATCTTATGAGTTTGAAAATTGTTTTATTTTATTTTGCACTACACAGCAAAACATGAAAAGACAAGGTGCTGACCATCAGACTGTTTCATTTCAAGTTACTATTTAAGTGAATGCCATTTAAAAAATATATAATTTAAATATAAAACCTGCATGATGAAATAATATAATACCAGTTTATTAATTATAAATATTAATTTCTTAAAATTTCAAATAGCATTCATAAAAATATTGACAATGTAAAATTGAATAAAAACATACACCTAAGTGAATTCATGTCAATTTTACCTCCTGATTCCTTCACATTCTTTAACTGAACTACAGTTCAAGACTCAGGGTATCTCATGTTTTACATGTGGAAACATAGGTGAAAATGAGAGTTTTATCTTTGCAAAGCAGGAAATTACTACACCCATAAGATGACTGCAATCATGTTAATAAAGCATGTAATGTAATAATGTTAGTGGCATCAAACAAACTTTTGATTCTCAGTCTTGGGTATCTGTCACAGAGACCAGTTCAAGACCGCCTACCAACATTCAGTGAATTCCCTATCTGACTGGCGAGTGGTTGCCAGAGGCCGCTGGCAGTTGCTAGGTAACCTTGTTTGCAGAAAGGGTGCTGCATCCAAACCTTCCTTGTGATTGCTTCAGTTGCTAGCTACAGACACTGTAGTTTGCATGGAAGATGCCAGCTTGTCTTGAAATGCTCTCCAACTGCTCACCAAGTGGTAATTAAACTTTCATCTTCCAGGAAGTAAAGGCAAACTTTTGGCTTATCACGGCAACTGATGGGTTTCAAAAGATGCACATTTTAATGTGACTGTAATTGCTCTTTGCTTGTGGTTTGTGTTACACATTTGTGTTTTACTACATGTAGTTGGTGACTATTTTCAGACAGGTCTATGTCTTCCTTCAAAACAGCAACCATTAGCAGTTTTTTGATGTAGCACCATATACTTCATTGCTACCAACAGTGACAGCCGGCAACCTTCAGCAACCAGTTGGAGAATAGATATTTTTTTAATACCCATAAATGCTTGCTAGGGGGTTACCGACTGGCCTCTAGTCTGTGTGACTGAGACCTTAAGGCTACTGTGTTCAATAAAAGGGAACTTATGACACATTTTTTTCAACTAATTGACACAAATGGTTTTTACTTGTTCTGTACATTTCACCGGCTGAGTGTATTACAGCGAAGTTCCGTTGAAAAAAGCTGAAGAAATGTTTGGACTTAGAAGGTCTTTCAGAGCTGAGCCACTGTACATTCAATTAAGTGATTGCTGTGACTATTTTCTTCACTAAATTTATCAAAAAACATGGGTTTCAGCTGAGAAGATGATAGAAATCCCATCAAAGGCATGCTTCATTAACTTGCTGGGAAAACTAGGGTTATGGTTTCACTGTTCAGACCAAATAAATGAACCAGAGTCTGAGCAAAGGTCTTCACTGACCGATTTGAAAGTAGAAAGAAGGAACGGTTGTTAGAAAGCAAAACCTCTTCCCCTACTGCATTTCTTATATTTTCATGCTGGCCATAATTGTATTTAAATAACTCTGTACTATTGAAAAAAACAAAACAAAGAAACTGCAAAGCCGTACGTTCACAAGTTTATGATGTGAACATTTAGTGGAAAATTGGAAATTAAGCGAATACTTCAATGTTGTGCAATCAGCATGATTACAGTAGTTTGAGCCACTGTGTTTTATTTTTCCCCACAAATCGTACTTGTACTGGCAACGCATTCCAATCAAGCGTGTATGTGTGGGTGGGCGCATGCATATACAGCTGTACATGCAAATGTTTTTAAGAATGTATTACAACCAATCAGCCAGTTTGTGACGCAGGGGTGCTCACATTGATTTGTAGACTTTGTACTGCTGAACCACAAATACTGGATGTACTACAGAAACACATATAAACCTACAGGCAGACCTTCATATACAAAAGGCAGTAGATGTTATCTGTTTAGTCACTCAGCCTTCACATACACCGTTAATCGTGATGGTAATCATTCCCATTGAGATGGACAGAAGTAGAAATGCTGTAGGTGAAGAAACAGATACAAGGTGATGAGGAAGCCTAAGAAAAAGTTAAGACAATCATTTGAACAAGTAACAGAGTATAAACCCAAAGGCTCCCCCACAAAACTGAATGTTAATTAAGAAAAAAAATAAAGCCTATAAATCTTTTAACACTGCAGGATACAAAGTAAAATCCATCAAGCGAAGATCAATACCAGAAAGCACACAGGTACTGATGTACAGTAATACCAGAGCCATATAAATACTAAACTATTGCACTTTACATAATATTTGAAATATTTAACAACTGACATTTTCACATATTTAAGTGATTTGAACAATGACAAAGCATTTGCAGGCCTTATTTCCTGGGATGCATCAATATAAAGTCCAATAGCCCCCAAGTGCAAATGCACCATCACCTTCATTTAACAATGTGGACCCTGGAACGGCAAAGTACGGCGTGTTAGAGGATTTCACAGAGCGGAGAAAAAAGGGCAATGAAAGATCGTATAAATCACTTTAGGAGTAACCTCTCGGGGCTTTGAAAGAAATCAATAATACTTTAAAATCAAATCTGGAGACATCTAGTAGCAAGTATGCCACTGAAGCCCCCGATTTGGTGAAATGTGGTCATTTTTCCTTCACTGATACCATTTATATGAGTGCAACGAGTCAGTTAATGCTGTTTATTACTCCCAAATTTCTCTAAAAGAGAAACAAAGGCTTTAGTTTAAGCTGATGATTGCCTGTCTGGCAAACTGCAGCTGTTCAATGGAACAAGACACACTAGGCTGCAAAACTTTAAAACTGCCTAAAACATAAAAGCTAGCTCATTGTTAGCTTTTCACTCCCAGCAGAATGGGTGTACACTACATTTTTTTCCTACTCTTTTCTTTGTGCATCTACACAGGCTCTCTGATCTAAAGTGCTTTTATATCACTAGGTTGCAGACAGAGGTCAAAAAGCTGGTCATTTAGGTTGTCACACCAACTCAGACACCTTCTGTGCAGGTAAACCCTTCAGGTGAAAAGCCACCATTTACCTCTCACTGAAACAACATTTAAAAAAAAAAGTAAGACTTGAAATATGTGGGATCTAATTTTGCCAGTTCTGGTTCAGAAAAAAAAACGATCCAACAGTTAAACCTACAAGCATACTTTTAAAGCTTGCTTTTAAAGAAGTGCTGTATTGAACGAACAGCTGAAATAACATGCTATTGGAGCCCTCTTCAAAGCAAAGGAGAATAACAAGCAGTTTGTAGGCGCACGTGCAAAAAAAATGCTGTTTTTACTATTATTTTATTTATATTTCTTAGAAAAGAAACACCCACTCACACAACTTACCAGCCTGAATAAAGCCTGTTAAATATTTTTACAGCGTGCTTTTTAAAAGTGACAGATCTGCTCGGCCGTCTCTACGACCGCGCAGCAAGCCACACCTATTAAGCGTCATTCAGTATACTAATATCTAAAAACTCATAGTAAACAACCTTACTGCAATTAGAAGGAGAAAATTGATCTCTCAGTAAATGTTGCATTCTTTTTGATACAGCTGAAACACTGACAGCTGTGGGAAAGTGTGGTGAGAGGAGAAGTGATGTGAAACGTCCATTTACTGCTCATTATTCATGTTGAAAGGGTGACCTCTGAGAGCATCAAGCCGTTTGCTGCAAGCATAGTTGCAGGTTGCTTTGGTTGTTATGGATATGTCTGACGTTACTGTTTAGAGTTATTAGTACTTGAAGTGTTTTTCGATGGCCAAAAGGTTAAAATACCAACAACACGGGAGTTGAGGAATTCATTCACTTAAGAACAATGCACCAGCAAGCACAACCATCACCACATGCATGCAGTTACAATGCTGTGTCACTGCAAATCTGCTGCTGTAATCAGAGCCCGACTGACATAAGACTCACATCAATACTGTGTGAGCTAAAAATGTGATATTTCAATATTTTAACTGATATTTTTCTTAGCAGATTGTTATGATCCTGGGTCTTTGAGCTTTTGGATTTTAAATGTATTCATTATTAAATATGTTATGTTTGATTGGTTCTTAGTTTTCTTATTGTTTATATTTTCAGCTTTGTGTTATCCCTTAGCATTTTCAGTCTTGAGTGTTTAGTTACAGTTACTTTTTGTGTTAGTTTACTTCATTCCCACCGAGTTTCTCACCTTTTACCAATTAACCTGTGTGAAAATCTTTCTTGTGACTGTACTCATTGAATTGATTACAGTTCTCACTTTCTGAGTTTTTTTTCTCTAGACCTTTGTTTTTAGTTTACTTCCTGTCTGTCTCACTGTCATTGATTATTCTCACCTGCATCTCATGACCTTATGTGTATTTAAGCATTATACCACAAAGCAACGTCAGCATATCCACAGCATTTTTCTGTTATCTGCATTCACTTACCTTAACACTAGTAATCAAAATAAGTGGTTACACGAAGGTGTTTATTGGCTCGCTAGGTTAACCCAGAGTGTACAAGTGCATACACTCTGGTACAAGTGCATTCAAACGAAAGGTGTGACATCAGGCCAATCACATTGATTAGTGTACTGGCAGCTGAAAAGCTGATTTACAAATAAATTACAATTTTTACAAAAATATGAGGAGGTTATAGAATGAAAGTAACACAGCTGCTCCATCTGAATCAGCTACGTGAGATAAAAATCACTATATAGCAGTTTACCATCAACAGTGCTTCAAGCGCTTTGGTCAATAAGACTGGAAAAGACCTATCATTATTAATAAAATGTAGCCTATTTGAAGGCAGGAAGGAAGGCCAGCAAAACACCAAAATAAACAACTCCAGAATAAAGGCTCACTTTTGGTGCCTGCCTCCACGTGTTTGCATTTGGGTCCTAAATGCCAGCTCTGCTCAAATAAAGTAGTTGATGTCATCTCTGACAACATGGTGGAATTGTGTTTCTCCTGTCTATTATTTACTCTTTCAGTCCGTCTTAGTTCTAGTAGTTCTTAGTTCTCTTACTCTAAATTTTCCTTCATCAGAAATTATAAATGCTAATTCTGATAGTTGGGATATTGGCCCACAGATAAATCCGTTGGGCTCTGTTGGACTCTGGTGACACAGTTCCTCTAGATTTCCTCTTTGCGATGTTGCAAACGTGTTACTTTATAGAGGATTGTGAGGTAACACAAAAACAGTCAAACTAGAACTAAGTTTGTTCTCTGAAAATGAGAACATGTTGTAGCTGAGAAACGTAATATGGCAGTGAAGAAATCTACATGGAATGATAACGCACTCCACTTCTCTACATATACTGCACATTACATACTCAGGATTATACAGCAAGTAACACTTCCCTACACTGCACAGTCACAATCTCTCTATATAGCTATCTCTCTAGTGTACACACACACACACATGCCCCCCCCCCCACACACACACACACAAACACACACATGGGCACGCTTTAAAGACAGTCCTTGTCAGAGCAGTGCAGCGAGGTTAGGGCTGCAGGTCTAGCCACGGATATCCTGGAGGATGACTGGGATTGTGAAAGGAGCGTGAGAGAGAGGAGGAGAGCAGCACTCAATCCACTTCTATTCTATTCTATCTCACTACTGTGGGAACACTGGAACCAATGCAGAGCTAAGCAATATGTGTTATTTTTTGTTTTCTTACACTTTCAGGAATAGCCAGTGTGGCTTCCACGAAATGTTGAGGCTGCTTTGATACTCACGGGGATGATTTGATTAAAGAAAGATTTTGTAAAGCAAAAGATCATTTCATTTGCTAAAACTACAAATATTTATATATTCACTGTTAGCAGAGAAAAGGTTACAAAACTGCTAGGAAACAGGAAAACCACATTAAGGTTTTCCTTTTCCTGTCAAAAATCAGTATGCATCCTGCATGCTGAGCAGGTACAAATGTGAAAACCACAATGCTGGCATGAAATGACTAACTTGGGTTCCACGAAGGTTAATGATATTCAAAATACACTAAAAAATGCAAATGTAGCTCTAATGGCAGCGCGGTCCTACAATACTTTGCAAAAATTGTAAAGTGGTAAAAGTGGTAATTATTCTTTGTTTAATGAACACTTTAGAATACGAGTATTTCAAAAAATGGAAATGACTGTTACAACGTTCACTGTTTGTTATTTTTCAATTTCTAAATTTCTACCATCAGTCTTCAGGGCCTATTTTGACAGACAAGCACAAGAAATAAATAGCATTAAAACTAAAAATGTTTTACTTTCCTTACATCATTTTTTTGTCTGTGTATGTGTGTTTGTGTGCGTTTGATATCCTCATTTCCCGAGTGAGTAACACAAATCCATGATGTCAGGATCCTTTTCAAATAACTGTATGAGAGTCAGTCTAAAAGGAAGAAAGTCAGCTTCTAATTAAATGCACTGTGTTCAAAATCATTTTGATAATTTTATTGCACAAGTTATTCCTGAGTCTTTTTTCCTTATGTTATGCATCCAAAACTATAACCAGTGTAAAAACCGAGACTGATGTACAAAAGCACATCAGCATTTAGGAGGAAACCGGAGTACCTGGAGCATCAAATCTAAACAGATTTCAATAACAATGTTGGAATAAACCAACAAAGAAATTATTAAGACATATTATAGCATGGAAAGAATGCACCATCTGGCCCCAGCCAGGAGTTTGCATGTTTTTGTGTCTGCATGGATTTTCTCCACTCAGGGTCTCCTCAACCTGCATGGCTCTAGGTTAATTGGAGACTGTAAATTGGCCATAGGCATGAATGTAAGTGGCTCCAGCCTCTCGAATAGGAAGAATATAGATAGCTGGATGGAGATATTGTAGTGCATATGGGCTAATTTTTAGCATGGGAAAGACAGCGATAATCTGACTCTTGTATTTGTATTGTATCCTGAAAAACCAATAGAATTGTAAAGACAATCTTGCATTCAGTGGCATTTTGGCAAATTTGGATTTACGTCTTAGCTATTAATCTTGGCAATAATAGTAAATAGCATCTTTATAACATTTATTTCATATTAAGAAAAAAAGCAGGTAGTAACACATTCTGATATGAAGGCTTGTGTGCGTGCCTTTGCTGTTTTATGTTTATTTAAAATGAGCTTGAACTCGGACACTAATTGGAAAATAACCACATGAATAACATCAAAATATTACCCTAATGTTTCCAAGACACACAACATCGGTGTGAATCTTTGATAAAAGCGGCCGAGGTTTTTCTTTTTCATGTTAACACAAGAAGAAGGCGGGCTTTCAGTGGCTCTACAATTCATTAAAAGAATCAAATGATTTTAAAATCTTAATGTCCATGTGTGTAAAAATTTATGTTGCGGTTTGATGCGTTGATGTGCAAATGGTCTTAAGGTGTCTTGACAACACATGCAGAAATACCTGCGATTGATTTACTTTCAGGGTTGTGATTCATATATTTTATGGTTTTAAGGTTGCTTGATTGTGGAATTAGTCATGTGAAACAGCTTAAAACGTTTAAAAAGCAATTTTTTTTCTAAGCTAGCTGTATGATATCAAAGAAAAACAGATGCATGTCCAACTGTATGAGCGCTGAATGGGAAATATATCCTTTTTCTTCTGAATAACAGACTTTCCAATAATCTCGAGAGACGGCTCTGCCTGCCAATGAGCAAAACTGCATTCGGAAAGTGAGAAGGGGCTTTGATAAAAGTTTTTCTATTACCTCAGTTATTCAAGCAAAACCAGTGAATCAACTTTGCATGTTTCATTGATTCCTGGGAACCTTTTCATATATTAAACAGTCATCTACTTGAATACAGATTCATATTTTTCAGGCTGCAAACCAATGAGGAGTTTTAGATTATAAAAAAGAAAAGTTTGTGTTTCTCTCTTTAGTAATATGTATACAGTATAGCACAGTTACAAATAATGCTTTGCATGTAACAAAACTAGTTATGTAGTGTATATTAATACAACAAACCAGCCTATTGTTATAATGTATAAGCATATTCTTCATAAAAGTTGCACATTTCACTACAAACAACAAGAGTTTGTTAGCAAACCTATATATTATATTTTTATATATAACTATAATATGTAACTATATGTAATATATACAGTTTAACCGGGTGAATTAAAAAGGCAAAAATATATTACTACATTATGTAGACTACAACATTTTGTGGTGCAGATTTAAAGCCACTGAATAACAGCCCACAGTTCATGACAGCCCATAGAGTGTGACTTGGGAGCATGCAGCTATCTTCAGGATCTCATATCTAACATCCTGGCCAAGTAAAGACAAGCATTTCTGCACATGACACAGATCTTTAAGTTTTATCTCAAAATAATAATAAAAAAAAAACTGGTGAAAAAATGTGGATTTGCTTTCATATCTGTAGTTCAGTCTAGAGATAGAAATAGTTTATTGTGTGTGTGTGTGTGTGTGTGTGTTTAACCCATCCCTCACTCACTTTCCCATGTTGTTGCTTGTCATCCTGCTGCAACGTTATCTGTTAAGAACAGATATCAACAGTGTGTCCGCACTGATTCTTTTGCTTTGTTATGACACTAAATTCCACTCCAGTGCTCTCTCCTACATAAACAAGCCACACGCAAACCCACACACACTCGTGCACACTGACACCATGATAGATGGCTACGAAAGCATAACTTGATACAAGATAATTTGTTATTTTGAGACTATTGATTTGTGTGTTACACAATGAAACAAGTCTCTTTCAGAAGCATCCCTACAGCAGTCAATTTCAGCATGCTCGCCCATTCATTGCATTCTAATAACGTGATCAATATATTTTCTAAGATGCTGAATACACAGAAATATGGCATCATTATCTAGGGAAAAATACAACCACATAAAAAAAAACCCAACAAGCATGACAAGAACAGCATTGTGGGATGACAGTGTTTTATGTGTGAGGCTCCTCAGATGGAAGTCCTGAACGCACAAAGCTCCCCTGAATATCATCCATCATCTGAACGACTACAAAAAAAGATGAATATATTATGTTATTTTTGGCTAGGTATTTCTACACTGTGAGGTTGTACACTATATTCCTCCATTATCTTGCAACAAAAAAAAACAGGTCCAGTTGACATGTAAGGCAGCAAGTTAGCCTATCAGCAGGGAATGCTATTTACAGAAGGGGTCACAAGTAATGGAAAGTCATTTTCACCAGGGGCTGTTTTCCATGCTGAATGGCTACTGCGCTGCCAGCACAACTAGGACAAATGGCTAAATCTTGCTCAAATCACTACAGTAACCTAGACTAAGTAGCTAAGCAGCCCCAGCTGAGGGCTTTGGATGGCTAAACGTTTCCCTTGACCACTACTATGCTGTCTGCAACCTTAAAAAAGCACATTAATTTCATGCAGCAATAGAGAGTTTTATTTATTAAACAGTTAACAGTTCTCAGTATAGATACAATTTACAGCTATTTTCTTTTAAACAAAGAATACCTCATTCAGAAAACATAAGCCTACAATGTCTTGATGCTGGTAGTGATACTAATGTCAGGAGGTGGAACACAAAACACATGCGTTAAGCCTGTAAAAGCAGACGCCCGCGTTGGTGGGAGCGTGTTGTTTCAGATATCACTGAGACATGAAAGGAACCCTCGACTTTGAGTACAAGATCCAGGGACTGACTGTTCCACAGATGGACTACACTATAAAGCAGTTCACAGCTAGAGCTGGAAAACATTGGAAAACACTGATGCTTCTCCCATTTTTTGTTTTTTTCTTTGCTCAATTATCTGTTGAGAGGTACCTGCTTACATGCCAGCGCTTATGGCATCTTCACCAGTGTTTCCACACTCAGGGCGTTTGAATCTAAAAACCTCGTTATTTCGGCTTTTTAAAATTTTTAATTGATTACCATTTGTTAGCAAAAGCTTCCAAATGACTGTAAAGCACCTTTAGATCACCTGAACGCATTTGTTTCCATACACTGTAGTTTCAGATGTAATGAGCGATGTGTGGGCATTTTAGAAGCAATTCAAACTGATTACACAGCAGTATTTATTTCATTAGGGTGATTCATTAACCTCCTCGTGCCTGCAGTAAAAGCCAGAGTGCAGTAGCTGCAAAAGGCCAAGGATCCCTGGCTACACAAAATATATCTAGCCTTATTAAATTCAAGAATTAAACTCACATTTATGTATGTGTATTTTATTTTAGTATATCTTTTAAAGTAAAACTCAAACCTAGTCAAAACTAAACAGTAAAACTTTGATTGCAGACGAACTGTAAGTGTTGGAGACAAAGTTTGAAGTCTTTAATGAGTTTTCCTGTACCACACAAATGATGATGACAGTGGTGACCAGCGATGCATTAACATATTGGAAACTTCAATTAGAAGCAATAATTAAGTAGTGTACTGAAAATTATTTAGAGCTCACCAATGAGGACGCTCAATGCCAGGACAAAGAAAAAGTTAATACATTAAGTTTAATGTACTATAGCGTGTATAAGGGAATATTACAGTTAATGTTTCAAGCAGTTGTTTATAATGCGGGTTAGGTCAAATTTAAAATACTTTCATATGAAGCGAGCAGCTGTAAATATAACTGGAGCCAAACAGATCACTTGAGTAATGGATTTGTCACTAATTTCAAAAGCTCAAAGCCTGTCTTCCAGTACCTCTCCCCCACAGAAGAAAAATAAACTGCACATAGTGTGACAGCAAATAAAGCAAATTAGAGCTTTCTTTGAATTTAAATTGTGAATGGATTTAACTAGATAACGAGTGCCTCTTAACAGTTAAGCAGTAAAGCAAGTAATTGCTTTTTCATGGACTCAGATTTTGACTTTCTATCATGTGGTGAGACTAACAAAATCCAATCGCATGGATTGCAATTAAACTCTTCAGTGAACTTCTGACATGGTTCACTTCTAAGGTAATCACATAACTTACTGTGATCCATACTTAATTTTCTCTCGGATGTCAGTGATGTCTGCTGCCTGTAGCAGAGGTAAAGTTTTGTTAAAGGCATGTACTGCTGTCATGTACAGCAGCTAAATTTACAACGACGGCTTTTATGTGATTCTGTGAACCTATTCTCACCTATGCCCAACTAACCTAATGTGCACATCTTTGGGCTGTGGAGGGAAGCTGTAGTACCTGCACATGCAATGGATGGATGGATTTCTTTCAACTACTTCAGAGCAGTTCATTTACAGTGGCATGAACACTAGGCTCCTCTACAGTTGCATTTATATGTTACTTCATATCTCCTTAGAAGTTTAATTAACCACCACTATACTATTCTAATATAGTATTCTAGCAGAGTAATTTGAAATGATCATTATTAGTTTCGCACAAAGATTCTGAAGAGTGAAATCAGTGCATCAGGTGAGGAACGAGACGAGGAGAATGTTCACTGTTCGGTTTTATTTATTTATTGTTTTGCCGTTTTTTGTACGCTTGTTTGCGCTCAGCATTTGAGGGGGTTCTGCATCATGAATTGGTCCCCACGGGAGAGATTGTCTTTTGTTCACCACTTGTCCTCCTGTCAGATTTGGCTCCTTGCAATTTTTTTGGCCCCTCCCTGCTGATTTTTGTTTTGATAGACTGAAGGAACTCCAGCTGAGGGACAAGTGCAAGTGGACACAACAGGGCTACTATAGAGTGATTTTAAAATTGAAACCAGCCCAGAGGTTCAAGAGAAGAAGCATGAGAATTCAGGCACATTTACCTCAAGTAAGGTATTTGATTTTCAAAGGTGCCATCCTATGACCTTTCAGCAGGATGCATATGTCAATTATTACTAATTGGGGTTTATTTACTTAAGAATAATAAGCATTTTTTGTTGAATGCACAGATTTATGCGAACAAAGCTAACACTGACTCACTGCCATTGCAGATCAGCTGGGTTTATGTGCACAGCCGCCCTTGAAAAAAAAGCCCTAGTGTTAAGAAGTGCGATGAATTGATAAAGCCCAATCACAGAGGCAGAGGAGGACATGCTACTCTAATGCATTTGCCTGTTTGAAATAGTGGGTTTGTGTCTAGCCTGTGACACCAGAGATGGGGCAAATACAGGATGGATCCAGGCAATCCCTCTGATTTCCTGCTGTTTCCATTATTACGGCAGTCTGACTCACCCAACGGCTGCTTCCATATGGTGGCCTGTCCAACAGCAAGAGCAGATTGCATTATTGGACTGGTCACAGCCAATGGTTGCTGCTAACAAGTTGCCGCTTCTCTCTGACCCCTGTTTGTGTGGCCGGTGTGTTGCTGCAGCTGTCCGTGTGTTCATGTGTATTTCGTATCTGTGTGTGTGCAAATCCATGTGTGCATGACCCAAGGTGACTTGTTTCCAATAAGAAAATGAAATCCATTGTGAGGTTTTTCCCCCTCCCTCCCAGCCAACCATTTTCTTTTATTACTTCACCTGCACTTTCCTGAGCCACTGGGTATGCTCCCACACTGCAACTCCCAGACAAGCATCGGCAGCATCTATCTTATGGACAGAAGTGCTGAGTGGCTATTACTTCTCAGCAGACCACATAAAAACCACAGCAATTAAATGCTATTGGGCCATTTGACTTTGTCTTCTTAGAGGAAAAAAAGGAAGTGAGCAGCGAGAGAAGAAAGGCAGAGAAATAGAGTGGAAGTGAGAGGAAGAAAAAGAGACCTCAACTTAACGGAGAGAAATACCTTCATGTCAGAAGCTTGAAATGAAGATAAAGGAATTAAAGGGGGAAAGTGGATGGGAAATTAGAAATGATAAAGTACAGCAGCAGTTCTCAATGGGATAGGGAAGAGTTCCAGAAAGTTAGGTCTGATTTAATGTAAAACTAGATAATATCATAGGAATTTAAGAATGATCTTCACTTTTAACTGGACTTGAAGGTAAAGCGAATCAGCTGCTTTGTTGTTCTGTCACACTGAAGGAACGTCTTAACATTAGAAATATCAAGGAGGTTATTTTAATCCAGTGACATTTTAAAAACCATGTAACTCTGTTATAATAAAACTCAATCATCACATTTTTGACTTTTCCTAAAAGATTTACAACCGCTTATACCTAGAACCGCAGAGCATGTCATTTTGACCACAAGAAAATTAATCCATGCAACCCCTTGCCTGGTTTACTAACAACATTTATTGTTTATCTACAATATTATGTAAAGGTATGTATAATATAAGCAAGAGCTATCTAGATGTGATTGATTCATAAATATATGAAGGACTGTAGTTTGATAAAAGAGGAATAATACTGCAGGACTGAATGGGTCACTGTTGGGATCAGAGCGGGGGGGTGATGGAAGTGGGTGGCTGTGCAAAGCGGCAGGAAAACAGTCTGGAGTGTGGAGAACTAATCGGAGTAAATGAAGAGTGAAATCTGGAGCAAATCGGACGGATTTTAGGTCTGAGAAGGTAAAGGGCACTAGATTTGAGGCACTGAAATGTGTAGAGAGAGGCTACAAGGTCCGATGACGAGGAGGCAGATGTGGACAAGATGATATTTTTTTTTAATTCTACCTTTACAGAAATAATTCCCTTATTTTGTTTTTTAGATTTTAAAATAAATACGTGGACCAGTTCAATCTGTTTCACAGAAGCGAGCTGTTTTTTACACCTTCTGTATTACAGCGTAACTAAATAACACACATTCTGCAGATTGTGCTTCACCTACAATAACTGGATAATTTATAAGTGTTTATTGTGTTGTTTGGTGAACCTTTTGTTTATTAGTAGATAGTAGAATATATTTTAACTTTTTGGTTTGTAATGAAATAACAATTATTTGTAAAACTAATAAACCCCCTAAAGAATTTCAAGAATTTGATTTAAATTAACACCTTAACTTCTTGCAAAAAATTATTTCTTTGCTATTGATGATGTTGTTGCAGGATGGGGGGGCTGATCCCCCCCCCCCAACGGTTCTGTATTAAATCACAGTCTGTGACATTCAGCCAGCACAGGAAATGCTTTTTTAACTCGTGCCTTTATAAATCTGTTTTACGAGAAATCGATTCGTTAGGCCTTGTAACGGAGGTCAAGAATCATTAATACAAATTTTCACCAAATGACAAGCATAGCAATACCAGCTTGCAATTTCCACTGTCTTAAAATATCTTTAAGAACTAGCAGTTAAGGGGACTCGAAAGTCAAAAAACATTTAGAAAAGAAGGTGTCTGCTGAGACTGATGTATCAAAACCACATATGACAGCAAAAGAGCTGTAGATTATCTACTGTCACTCAAATGGATAGGATGGGCCAGTGCCAGTGCTGTATAGGATGGATAAGGATATACTATATACAGTATTTTTGGCCTCTGCATAAAATGCACTGCATTTAATTTTGGCGATGCTTTAAAAAAAAGTATCCAGAAGAAGAGGAACTTTTTACTCATCAAAAGCTGATACAAAGATAAAATTATGGCAGCCGTCAATATCGATTAAAACTGACTTTGCTCGGTACCGAGTCAAACCAATCAGGGGAACTGCAGATTGATCCATTGCAGCTGCATCAAATACGTCCTCTGACAGATAATTAGATACACACAGGTACTCCTTGAGTCCCCCCCAAAAAACTGATCAGGGCTAAAATATGCTCTGCTGAACTTTTAATTATTGATCCACTGCCCATTCTCTGTGCCCTACAAACAACAGCTCTCTGCAGTCAACCAGACAACCCCAACCAAATGAAAACTGTTCAAAAATTGAAAATATAACAAAATCTTTAGCATCTTTTACAACACAATATTTAGAGGAGGGGCTTTGTATCCTTTGTACTTGACGTGGCAGGTTTCAGTCGCAAGTTTCTGGTTTCAATAAGACAAAAAAAAAGCAAACCTGTGTGTGAAGTCATTTCTGACTTCATGACCGCTGCCTTTTGTGAACCTCAGTCAATCTTAGACTGTTCAATTCTTCTCCGATCATTCTGAACACATGTCGCAAATGATCAAACAGCAACATTCACAAAGTTTAAGCAAACAAAGCTAATTTTTTTCAAAGCTGGATGTAGTGACAGGAATATTCCCAAAGCTACAGTCAATTCTGCTACTGTTGTTTCTGCCACAATGGAACACTGTTTCCATTCATCACGGTCTGTCGATGTACTTTCCAGACAACTAAAAATAAACGTCTCGGTAATCAGGAACGTGATTTAGGTACACAGTATAGAAAAGACACAACGAGCACAAACTAATACCAAAAATTACAAAAGACTGGCAGTCTCATTACCAAAGCAAACCACATTAGAATCCCTTTGGAAGCCTGATACAGATGCTGCACTGTGTGGCCCCCTCGACCTCAATAAGCCTTTCTATCCATCTTTCTTGCTGTTGATACGTCTCTTGCTTTCTTCGTCTGCCCTTTTCTTGCTAATGTTCTTTATACGTTTGTCCCTTTGCCTTTTGCAACTCTGTGTTTGTCTTTCAGTCGGCAGAGAGGCTCTCTCTTTCCTGACCAGAAAGATATATTCAAATGGAAGTTGAAGAACAGAATGATGCATTATTCAGACCCCTTCGCAGGTATAAGGGAACAATGATAGGCAAATTCCTGTTAAAGTCGGTGATATCCTGGCAGGACAAAACCAAAGACCAAAGTAAAACAAGTAAGCAGCAGTACAACTCTAGAGGGGTGTTAATGTGCAAAAGAGATTAAGTCATTTTTGTGAAAGAGCCATCTCTTTTTAATTTCCTGTCATTAGAAGACTTAAGACTGAGCTACCACAAGTTGTGTATGTCAAGATGATGATGACAATCTTTCAAATCCACCATACAATATAGTGTGAACTGTGCACTAAGTCATGTGAAAAATCAAGAAACTGAATCCAGGATAATGCCAAGTTGGTGTAGAACATGTGGAGCCTTCTGGGTAAAAACATGTCCACCAGTCCGCCTGCAACTCTACTGGTTGGTAAAGCTGTTGTCTCTCTTATTTTACACCTTATCTTTTTACAGCTTACCATCACAAGCTGATACACTGTCCGAGCTGCAGGGTGGTGTGGCGATCGTCTGAGAAACAATAGTTATACTTGTGTTGTGTATTTAAAAAAATCTGAATACCTACTAGTATTTTGGGGGCCATGCAGTGTCTAATCGAGTAGTCACACACAAACACCAGATAGCATTTTTACACTTTCATTAGTGTTAAACTGTAACAGAGGTTCTTAAAGTTTTGATGGCTGGCTGCCTAGGGAGCAGTTGGTGACCGCCTGGCAACCACCGGTCACCAAGGAAAAATTAATATTCCCCCAGTGAGTGGTTGCTCAATCCCCATTCACACATGCCTAGAGCTTGGTCACTGACCCCCTGATAAACACTGTTTACTAAGGAAAAGTGCATATTTGCCAACAGGCTAACGAATGAATGCTTGCTGTCACTAGTTGGAGTTGATCACAGAGACGTATACATTGCTGCAGCTTCATTGTGGTTTGAGTCACACTTCGCGGCATCTTAGTTAGTTTACAGTTCAATTTTCTTTATATACAGTAGTGCCAATTCACAACAACAGCTAACAGCAACAACGAGCTTCTCACTAAGGAATACACATTTTCTCTATCAACCAAGGGATAACCAATGTTACCAGGGGGTTGCCGACTGATCTCTAGGCCTGTGTCACTGAGGCCTTTTCACAGATAACTTGTTTTAAATTTGTTTGTATCAGCTGAATTCATCAGTGTCAAAAACATTTAGTCATGACACTAGAACTGAAGGCTGAAAGGGAAAGTAGTTCTACGTCATAGTTTGTTGATATAATACAATAGAAATATAATGTGAAGCACAGCATTGTTTTCTCATGCGCACATGAAAATGATACACCTGGTCTATGGACTGTACTTCCTGTAAATCCTGGTATTAGAGGGTTCAGTCAGTTTGATCTGTATAGTTTGTAAATAATGATGTAATTTTGCCAACTGTATGGAGTAAAAAAAAACCTGGGATTATGCCTACAACTTTATTTTGCATTTTACTGCTTACTTTGCAGTCCTTAGCTCTTGACATGCTGTCATCTCAACTTGCAATGCCAGCAGAATTCATTAATGGATAATTAAAGTAGTTATTGAACTGTGGCATCACCTAACATTTAGTTACTAAAAATATTGAAAGAGACTGCTGATATATTGTGGCACCCCTTCCGACCTTCTGACATGGTGATCTGTTTAGAACCACAGGGAGGCAAGTCTTGTGATTTTATCCAATGAGAACAAACAGTTTGCCAATAGCTTTTGGCTATCTCAATGTGCAAGTAAGCACGCCGTTTCCCCTGGCTTGATCGATGCTTCTCGATTAGGCTGCTGGGGCCAAAAGAAATGCAGCAACTTCCTATTCCTCAGATACACAGGCCCATTCTCATTTAAAGTACAGAAAAAATGCATGCACAGACACATTTGCATACCTCTTCCTCCACACACACACCCGCACACAGATAAACCGATGTCACAGACAAACCCGCTGACGTCATTCGTCCCCTGGTATTTAGCACAAACGTCAGATAGTGTAGAGTCCTGCTAAAAATCAATGAGCATTTGCAACAATCAATAGCTGGGTTCCTATGAGAAGTAATTAGAAAGGCAAACATGCAGTGCTGCCTTCCTACTCACCCCCACTACAGGCTCAAAACAGAGTTTTACCAAACAGTGATACTCGAATGTAAGGAACAAGTAAAATACACAGATTAAAGCACGAGTAACACACTGTTCTTGATCCAATATGAAAATTGGTTTAAATTAAAGACTGGTTATTAGAAAAAAAAAGTTGAGTTTTTATTAACCTACTTGTTCATGTACAACAGCTTTTGGCTAAAAAAACTTCATGCTCTCAGTGTATTTAAGTACATCTATTAGAATAAGTGACAAAATCGCATAATAACTGAGTCTGACTGTGATGCCCAGCAGCTATTCAGTTCACTGCTTTTAAAAGGTCTGTCATGACTGAAATCCTCTATCGAGCTCCTTTCAAGGCCTTCATGTTACATGTCAAAGATTATACATCCTTGAATGACCGCTCTGGTACCAATAAGACGTTCATTCCATACACTTGGCATGAGATCGTATTGACAGGATTTATTTCTCTTTACCCACCGCACACCCGCCTCAAAATGCAAGCGTGTTTTAGGCTCTCTCTGTATGTCAATCATTAATAAATGTTCTTAGATCTACTTGGGGACCATATGTATATGTATGTAGTAGGTCAACTGCTTGTCATTGCTAGTATCTCTCAGTAGTTAACTATTTCAGTAATGCCAGATTTCAATTATGGGCAGGGTCAACTCTAACCATTTTGGTGGCCCAGATTATTATTTATCCCCTTAAGCCCCACATGGAGCATCATCCATTTTTATAATTTCTTTTTTTTTTCATTTGGTTCATTTAAAAGGGTAAAAGTTTGTTTCTGTGAAACCTGAACAAAGGGATGATGGGAACAAGGCGTAGGCGAGGCTAGAGGAGGTGAAGGATGAGATGTCTCCTGCTGCCGAAGCTGCTGATGAGTCAGGACATGAGAGCGCCCACTGCCTCATCTACAAGCTCAAGTTGGGTAAGAAGAGGCTCTCCAGCTACCAGTTAGCTAGCGTCATGGTTCTCAAACATTGTTCTTAGGAGGCACATTTGTAATAATGGTGTTAGATGGAGTTTCACTAAGGGCCGCAGTAACAAATAATAATACAGTCATGCAGTATTGTGCAAAAGTCTTGAGCCACCCCTCATCTCTTTTTCGCTAGAAAAATGGGAAAGAGGTGCAGCAGTTTATTGAAATATGTGCAAACATGTCTTGAAAGTCAATGTTGAGATCCTGGCGAGGCGAGTCCATGACTGAAGGTGTCAGCACAGTAGAAAGAAATGACAGGTAGCGCAAGACTTTTGCACAATACAGTTCTTTGGTTGGCTTTGATGTCACACTGAATTTGGTCATATAGACATCATACAGACCCCAACAACAACAAAAAATCCAGAAAAAAAGTTTTTTAAGCCTCTATAACATCTTTGATTGTGTAACATGAAGCCCAGACTTCTACCGCGAAACTGTCTGCACATCAAAATGAAACTTCAAACTCACCAGCTCCTTCACTTTGAGATGGGGTCCAAAGAAACTTAGTCTATTGTGCTACATTGTGTGAAAACTCTGATCCCGAACTATCACGCCATTGCTTTGCAGGTATGTGGATTCAGGCATCAAAATGACAACACAAATTATGTCCTCTCAAGGCAGAAATTGTCTCGTGGCAAATGGCTACATCAGCCTCTTTTTACACTTTATAAAGAAACAGGCAGTTTTTTCACACCCCAGTGGAAATTCTCTCCCTTCAGCATCAATGTTTCATCTTATTGAAACTTGTTTTAATATGTGTGTTTTTTAAAGCTGCAATTGAGCCACGTCTGTCTATTCAGGTGGAGTGTTACTTGGAGTGTTCAGGGGGCGAGCTGTGCAGATCACAGCCACAACTGGGTGACACAAAAATAAGAATGAAAAAAATCATCTGTGAGTTCGATTAAAAACTTGGATTACGCATTTTGGCTCTGGACTTTGATGCACAATGTACAAAAACGCATATTACAAGCATAACTTCTGATTATTGCTGCGTGGAAAAACTGGCTAAGCAGTGTTTGTAATATATAGATATATAGCACTTCTCCATAGAGTAATCAAATGAGAGATTTGTCTCATTTTTGTTGGAAAACGCTGATTGCTTCCTTTTGACCGCTTTCCTTCTGCTGACTGATGACCAGGATCAGCCAATTTTCAAAATTGAAGTTTTACCAACACAGAATCTACCACATGACTCCTTCATCAACACCAAGACCCATTTCCTTCAAGATTTTCTCCTGCTGCTGAAAAAGAAATAATAAGAAAGCTGAATGAGAAAATTGCAGTCATATTGTGAAAGGAAGCCTACTCACCTGACTGAAACCTTTTGCAAGAGCACGGAGCCTCACAGCTTGTTTTCATTTTACACTGAAATATCATAATAATACTGTAATTATCAGATGGAACTCTAAAGATTTTTTGACTGGGCTGAGCCCCCAATGGAGCCTAACAACACCTCTTGCTCTTGATCCATGTGTTGTATTAGTGGCTGTGATGCTGGTGTTTATGAGGCATCACTGCGGGGCGGGTGTTTACGTGGCAGGGAGGGAGTCTCGGCAGTATACCCAGTACGGTAAACTGTCGTGTTTTCACAAATACCAATGTGAAAGCATAGTTTAATTTTGGCAGTGCTGAGAGGAAAGGTCATTCTTCACTTTTTAGTTTTTATTTCTCAAAATAGTGTATTTTCACCTGCCTGTTACATCCTGTATTAACAGTATCATGTATAGCTTTTTGCTAGACAAACGGCAAACTGAGTTCACATTTTTATGCCCAAATTTGAGCTGGCACACTTAAGGTCAGATAAATTAATGAAGTATAACATTTAACCACTGAAAGCACTTTTTCTGTCCAGGAATTAAGTAAACAACTGTATAATAATAATATTAATAATTTATATATCACAATAATAAATACATTTTTGCATTAAAAAAATATCACTTTGATTTAAGAGTAAAGAGCCTGCACACACTGGTGGATCAGCAAACATAAAAAAATTATTTTGTTAACTAGCAATACTGTTAGTTTAGAGTAGCTGTGGCATAGACATTGGATTGGGCGTTGGTCAAATAAATTTGTTAAGTGCTGTACTTCCTCGTCTACCTATTTCGCTCAAATGCACTTATTCAAATTGTACTTATTCATATAGTTTAACCAAGACATTGTGCACAAAATCACTTCAGACACTACGTTCGTCATGTTGCTGCACCCCTTGCGGTAGCCGGCTGGAGAGTGAACTGTAAAGCAAAAGTGTGGACGTATACAGCACACAACTTCTGGAAACCCCCTAAAGTTTGTACCTCAGTGCAGACAGAAAGGCCAGTTTTCATTGCATTTGCGAATGCATTTTATAGATTTGAATTTGTTTTATATACGTAGTAGAGAGAAAAAAAAGAACAGAGAGACCCACACAAACACACACAAACACAAGCCGTAGTATTCGTTTGAAGTTCCAACTCACCTGGAAAGCACAAACTGGACTTGAATGTTTCAGTGTTGCTCCCTGGGTTGCTGCTGTCAAGAGAAAAAGAGAGAGGTTGTAAATGACTTAAACATACCAAACCACATTTATTTATTTATTTATTTTTTATCCCTGCCTTGTTATTCTTCAAATCAATTCGATTTGCTGATTACAGGATAATAAATAGACTTTTACTATCTATTGTTAAAAGTCTATTTATGTCAACATGGTCGACAGAAGAAAACAACAGAATAAAGGACCAACGATTTAGAGTTTGAGCTCTACCCAAAATGAATTGGCATTTATTGTCCATCTCCATTTTTAATGAACAGGTAGGACGTGTCAGCTCATACTTCCAGATTCTGTGATTTTTCTTTATACATCGTGTAATGTCCACATGGTTACCTGGTCAATGTGTACTGTGTAAGAATACTATGTCATTACCTGCTTATGTGAAACGAGATGCATGTGTTCTCAGCGTTACAGATACAGTTCAACACGTCGCAAAGACGCGTTAACCGAATCGTGCTTTTGCTTTATGACAAATCCCCTATGTCCATTTTAACTTAAAGTCGCGCAAGTAAAGATATTTTATTAGACTGTTTGGATATCGGTTTAGTTGTGAATAGGTTTCCTTTAACTGTAACTGTAATCCTCTAAAGGAGCGTCAGAAGAGCAGCAGACCAAACACTCCCTGTCGCACTCCAACTCAGAAGTAACGCTGTTTTTCAACACCGCACAAAAACAGCACGGTCAAGAGTTAATTGGAATTTTTAATAGTTCTGAGAGACACTAAAAGTTTTACACTCGAGACACGAGACAGCACTTGATGCTCGCTCTTGACAGACTTAGTGGATGCAGGCATTGTTTGCGTACGTGTGTCTGGTCAAGTACAACAGGACGTAACCTTTCCTGTTGCATAAGGCACTCGTCTCATGAGCTCCTCTCATGATACTAATTATCCTGCCATATTGTTCCAAGCACTTAGACTAACAATCAGTTTTTGGTCAAGTTCAAGTGTTTATTAAATATAGAGTTAAGGTGCTTTTGTGTGCGCTTACGTAGGCATGCACATAAAAACATACACACACATGCACAGCTGCTATCCAACCCCCTGAGGGGTTTCAGCTGAACTGGAGGTCACTCTGCAAAGCTCCATACTCCCATTCAATCTGTCTCAATGCACACAAATAAACAAGAAAATTGAACAGTCACAAGGACAGAGAGAAAACAGCACAAATGCAGATACTTTGTTGAAATAAACTAATAATTTAAGTTAGAAAGATGAAATTTGTCTAAGCTCAGTGCTGAGCTAACACGCTTAAAGACTTGGGGCGGGGAAAAATTAATATACAGATACATTTCAATTGGAAATAACTGGCTGCAAATTAGAAAATAAATGTCAAGGCAACACACAAAGCACACAGCTCAACAGAAGCTGAGTAAGCAAAGAAGAAAAATAAAAATGATTTAAAACGAGTCAAAGTTGCGGAGATGGGCTCTGATTGTTTTCGAAAATCACACAGTGTTTCAGAGTTCGTCTCGCACTCATCTCCCTCGCTGAGTGACACCTCGTATTTTACAAGCTGACGAGGACAAAAAGGTAATGTTAATTTAATTAAACTCAGCTGAAAAAAAAACCCCAATAGGATCGCCTGCAATGACTTAGACTTGCAGTGGTGTGCAAAAGTCTCATTTTTCCATTTTGCTTAAAAGGAGCTAGATCATTTTTGGACATTTGGACTTTTCACTTATTTTGAGTTCAAGTGTTGTACCTGATCGTTTTCAGAGGAATGATTTTTTGTTTGTTTGTTTGTTAGGTCTCTTAACGATCACCTTTGACTCATTAAAAAGCACAGAAAAGGCATCTAACTTAAGAAATGAACCTGTGTTCTTAAAATACCATCAATAACACAGTTTGACGAACATATAATAGTATTTTTGCACCAACAATGGTCTCGATGAAAGTGTGGTTGTAAAAAAGCCTTCTAAAGGAAGGAAAACATGGAGAAAAGGCTGAGTTATGACAAATGACCCAAGCACTTGAATGAAAATTAGCAGCAACAGGTCTTATGAAGAATCTTATGAAGCAGAATATGAGAATTTGAAATTTTTGGTTTAAATTGCCGTCAGTTTAAAAGCAGAGTGCCATCAGATTCAATCCAAAATACCACCTGGAAAGCATCTGATTGGACTCATTTTTCAGAGTGACAATGCTCCTAAACACACTGCCAGTGCAGTAAAGGTGAATAGTAAAAAATGCAATTGAATACTATGCCGGTCTTCCCCTGAGCCCAGACCTCAACATTATTAAAACAGTGTGAGATCATCTTGACAGAGAACAGAACAAAAGGCAGAAACATCCAAAGAAGAGCTTTGAATGTCCTCCAAGAAGCCTGGAGAACTATTCCTGGAGACAACATCGAGGCGCTTTCCTAAGAGAGCTCACACTGTGTTACAGAATAAAGGCAGTCATACCAAACTTTTAAGCCAGTTAGAATTGTAGAATTGCGACCTTTATGCCATATTTCCATGTATGTTTGCAAGTTTCATTAAGTTGCTATACCTATTTGCCATTTTCCTAGCAAAATTTAATGAAATATAGGGTTGGCTCAACACTTTAGTTTGTACTATAGTTTTGTGGGAGGAAGGTTATATTACAGCTATGATCCAAATTTAAACTACATCGAGGTGCATCTGGTCTTCCAAATGTTCTGTGTCCAGCAAGCCATTTACAGGATGTAAGTGATTTTGTTTTCTTTAGGTAAAGAACCCTTACAAATCTCAGGGAGACATAAATAAGGACATATGCAGATGGTGAATATAAATTATAAATTCATTTGTGCTCAGAGTGTAGGAGAGGGGGGGATATCTGACACATATCCAGCTACATCTGCTGTTGCAACTGACTGAGCCTTTGGTGAGAAAGCTAGGCAATGTGTGTGTGTGTGTGTGTGTGTGTGTGTGTGTGTGTGTGTGTGTGTGTGTGTGTGTGTGTGTGTGTGTGTGTGTGTGTGTGTGGGTGTGGGGTGGGGGGGTTGTGTGGTGTGTGTGTGAGTGTGTGTGTGTGTGTGTGTGTGTGTGTGTGTGTGTGTGTGTGTGTGTGTGTGTGTGTGTGTGTGTGTGTGTGTGTGTGTGTGTGTGTGTGTGTGTGTGACAGAGAGAGATCCTAGACGTATCATCTGTAATGGTAAATACAGATCAAACTTTACAGGTGTAACAGGTCTGACAGATGACTATTAAGTTGAGGTTTTCCATCTG
>VURO01021297.1:42950-73450 GCA_015108175.1 Pelvicachromis taeniatus
TGAACGGGTGTGTGTGTGTGGTGGGGGAGGGGGGGGTGTGTGTGTGTGTGTGTGTGTGTGTGTGTGTGTGTGTGTGTGTGTGTGTGTGTGTGTGTGTGTGTGTGTGTATGTGTGTACTCATGTTGTGAAGAAATATAACTGTTTACAAATTTGCAGTGTGGTGGTCCAAAAAAAGCCATTCTCTGCAGAGAATCAGTAGTTTTAATAGCAATGTTTGATTTGGGTTTGTGGTCAGGTTAGATTCAGGTTAAAGCAAGTAGTAGTTATAGTTTGTATTATTGTAGGCCTGTGAGAAGTTAATGTAAGTCAGTGTAATGTCTCCTCAAGTGATGGAAAGAATTCTGTGAGTGTGTGTGTGCTGTCGTTTTATCACTTCATTAATTCCTGGGGACATCCAACAGCTTGAGGGAGCAAGTGACAGAACAAGAAAGGAAGACGAGAGAAGCGCGTGGGAGGTGAGACAAAGGCACAAAAAAAAAAAAAAATCACAGTGGTAAAGCAGAGAAGATGATTGGCTGATTTTCACGGCAGCTCAGTCCCTGAAAACAGAAAAACAGTGATATGCTGGAACCAAGAGGATCCTTTGGCTCTTTACCAGCACTGAAATCTGGCACTGGAAGTAGACAGCAGCTGCTACATGCACTACACTTAACACATCTTTGTCAGTACAGTATACACACTGAAGAAGAAAACTTATGAATTTTGCAATCACTTACTCAAACAGAAACCCATTACCACACTGAGTGCACTAACGCCATCCTGCAGCGATTTAATATCCTTTTTAATAGCGTAACTCTCGCATGTTTGCTTATTTTCTATCTACATTGGTGGATGCTCATATTGCTCTCATTAAAAATCCTAAAAATTTTGAAACAGTAATAATATGTCTGCTGGTTTGTTTTTTAAAGTGAATGAAGAGGCCTAATATAAAAAATAAGGATTTTGATATGTGACTCATGCAAAGCTAACAGAGTACAAGAATGAAAATATGGACCTAGAAAGATTTTATTTGCGTCATGTATTGCAATGTAATCATCATCAAGCAAAACTTCATTTGAACTTACAGGAGTGTCAGATTTGTATTCATTTATTTATTTAAAATCTACACTCACGGGTCCCTTCTTTAGGTGCACCAACTGCTCGTTAATACATACATGACAGAAGCTCACTGCATTTAGGCTTGTAGACATGGTTGAGACAACCTGCTTATGTTCAATCATACATCAGAATGGGGAAGAAAGGTGACTAACTTTCACGCACAACCATCTCTAAAGAGAAAATATCCAGCTAGCAGCTGAAGGTGAAAATGCCTTGTTGAGAAGAACACCCAGACTCTGATGGGTGTGATGAGTCTTGGATGGTAGGGCCAGAATATGGTGTAATCAACATGAAAGCATGGATCCATCCTACCTTGTATCAACAGTTCAGACTACTGCTGGTGGTGTAACGGTGTGGCAATATTTTCCTGTTTTGGGCCCCTTAGTATCAGCTGAGCTCATATTATCAGGGCTCCTTACAGCAGGACAACACATCATGTAACAAAGCTCAGATCATCTCAAGTTGGTTTCTTGGACATCACCACTGTCTTCAAGTGGTCTCGGTCCAACAAAGCGCCTCGATGTGGTAGAACAGGAAATTTGCATTATGGATGTGTAGCTGATAAATCTGCACGAAGGATCGAAGCAGTTCCAAAAGCAAAAGGAAGACCAACCCGGTACTAGCAAGGTATAACTAATGAAGTGCCCAGTGATTGTGCGTTCAGTCCATCACAATTAGTTATTATCCTCTCAAGAGAGATATAGGCCCACAAATGTCTTTTTAAGACATACTACTAATACTCACTGCAAACCCATCATCTGTACAATTTATTGTCTAACAATATAATAACTCTGTGCTCCTTGACAAGTAGCTGAAAAGTTAAAAGCAATTTAAGAATCACTTATTTTGGGCATATTTTCAGTTGTTTCATTTAAAATACTCTGATGGCCGATAAATTCATAAATCACTCCTATTTTTTTAATGGGAAAATAAAAAGCCTGACAGCAACCCTTTCCTCTGTGTTTCTGTTGCACTGTTTAAACCTTCCTCATCTTTCTTAGTCATTATTTCATCCACCCTGTTCTCTTTCCCCCTTCTCACTAAGGTGACATAGTGCAGTCGAAATGTCACAGGAGCTAAAAGTATTGCACTATGAATATTTCCCCGGCCGGCTCCAGACCTTCTGTCAGGCGACAAACTTCTCGGCTATTTGTCCTCATTATAGAACAGCCTCCGACTGCCCACCTTAATTCCCTTTCCCGTTCCTCAGGGGGCTCTTTTCCACCCCTGCTTGGCATGAGTCATTTTTACGACCACCATTTTGGCTCCCATCGGCCCTCGCCCTCTACAGTTAAACCCAGCTTGGCGAGTAAATCTGCAGCTTTAATTAAAATAGCTTCTTTTGTAGCACTTTCCATCCCTCTGTCCTCTTATCCCTGGTGACATAATGTTGCTGGGAACTTCCCTCTACAGAGCTGATTCAGAAGAAGTAGCCCTTGAAATAATGGAGGTGTGCTGCTTTATGATGAGTAAGCGGTATCTCATTTTATCTCCTCATCTTCTTCCTTTGACCTGACTTTCTGAGCAAAGGAAAATTAGAAAGGTCAGGAGCAGAGGCTCCATCGATAAGCAGAGTCAAGATAATAGAAATCTGAAATATGCAACAGAAATCAATGAGACAAAATCAGCATGGGGTACTTTTTCAATCAGAACAAGCTTTCTGTGCCTTCAAGGTCAGTCTTTCTTGAGGAAACAACGATTTTTGAGGCCAAATCAATGAGACTCATTCAAACCGTTTTCCCACAATATTGTTGAGGGACTGACTTTGTTGCCATTGATTAGCTGATTTATCACCTGAATCTATTGTGGGCTCCCAATAAATGCAGATCCGCTCACAATAGTAGCAAAGTGTTTTACAAATATGCTGGAAGAGCTTACAGCTGTAACTTGCAGAAACATCGCTGTGAGAACCAGAGAAACATCTTGAAAAAAAAAAAGCATTGTATAGTAATGGCCACAGTTGAACTGCAGGTCAGTGGAGATGCACACTGGCCCAAAAAGACATTTTCCCAACACAAAATTATTACCAAAAAATGATGAATACATTTTCACGGACACTTGAAAGACCCTGAAATGACTCCCATTATCACAATTTGATCCTCAGTGTTCATCAGAACCTGAAGTCTCAAGCCCCATCAGTGAATCATCAAGTCATTCGAGATATGCTTGTATATCTGTTCTAAATACAGATGTCGAGAAAACCTACAGTAATGAGGTTTTTGTCATATGTGCCCACTACACATCCTACAAATCCTATTGCACAAGTCCATCCCACATTCTCTCCTCATCTTCTCCTTTTTCCACTTTTTTCTGTTGCTCCTCTTCTTTTCCTATTTTTCGCTCGTCTTTCTTCCACTCATAAAGCGGGCTCTAGATGCACTAATAACATAACCCTCCCTGCGTCTTCTTTACTCTCTCTCCCTCTTATTTCCTCTCCTTTCTTATCTTCACCCCTGAAGGGGTTGTCTGTCTCCTAACCAGCTGAAGCAATGCTTCCGCTGGTCTGCGCCTGGCCCCTATTACCAGAGCATGACAAGGAGCTGCAGTGTCGACTTGTCAGCCTAATAAACATCCTTTATGGCACCCGCCTGGGTGTGTTTTGAGGGGAGTCAGCCAGCCACCAAGCAGTGGACCATTGATTTTATGGATGGCACACAGTGCTTACACTTCCACCCGTCTATTATGCAGTGGACAGGCTGCAATTGTTTTGCCATGCACAGCCATACTTATGACACTCATACTGCCAGAGGCTTTCTATTTAGTTTCAGACATGGTTATCGAGCAAGAGGCAGAAGAGAAAGACAGAGGCAGAATTAAAGAAACCAACACGGGTCAAGTATGGCAGCACTCAGGGCAGATGTACATTAAATCACAGGCTGCTTTATCACACCTTTTGCACAAGATTTTCTGTAACCTTTGCGCAGCAGGTCAAGGTCAATAAAGCTTTTATATTTTCTCTTTGTCTCCAGCTTCTTTTCTTCTTTTCCATAGCACGGCAAAGGTGAGAGGTCGCTCAGCTGCTGAACAGGCTATTCAGGCACAAAAGTAGTCTCACTTTTCTTTTCCTCCTCGTACCACCTCGGCCAACCCGACTATCTGACAGCATAAACTGTTCCAGGTTCAAATTCACTGGGAAAAGTAAAAAAAAAACAAAAAACAACCTAAACAACAGAACAGCGCCTCTCTGAATAAGCTGTGAGTTCAGTACCACGGACAGCAACTTTTCTTGCCCACCAATTAAGTAGCAGAAGTGAAGGCAGTGAGCCGAAAGCAAAATGCGCCTCTTTAACCTTTGTCCTCTAGCAAGTTATAAATATTCAGAGCATTCGGATATGTCATCTTAGCAAGCAAGCAGCGTAGGCTAAAAGCTCATTAATATCAAACGTAGCCATGGAAAAATGATCAAATATTAATCGACCGCTTGACATAGAATAAGTATGCAGTTTTGTTTTGAATGATTTAGTGTTTGTTTCCCGTTTATGGATTACATGGCAAACCTTTTATAAAGTTTTTTTAAATATTTTTATTACTTTGATAATATGTAAAGTCCCACGTTTTTCTGAATGCTAATAGAGCCAATTTACTGACCTGTGATGACTAACAAACAGGTCAGTTGGTCACCTGAATGATAAATAATTTAATTCTACCTTAAAGACAGTGATATATACAGGTACAAGAGCTAAGGATCAGGGAAAGCACTTAGTGTAATCGTGGGCCTATCTTGCACAAGTGGGGGAAGGTCACATTCAGACTAATGCACCTTTGATTGTATTTGCTATCTGTTGAACTTGCCCTGTGTCATGATACAATGAAATAAGCAATGCCGAGGAAGAAACAACCTTAGCGAGCTTTGTGAAGCAACAGCACTAAGGCAGGCAAAGCTGCCAACCCGTAAAGCTGTCAGAGCGACCTTCACTTACCCCTAGTATTGATGGTCCAATCATACGGAGAATATGAATAAGTACCTTCAGGGATTACTTAAAATGAGGCATATTTCTTGGATATGTCTAAAGAAAGAAGAATAAATCATGCGGTGGCTTTACGGCATCGCCCAGAGAGCTGAAGAAGATGAATTTCAAAAACATGTTTTCCTCACTCCTTCCAGCTGTTGTGGTCAGAATAGCGATAAGAACACTTTACTGATTAAAGAAAGGTTTTACAAACACTTTAAGAGAATACATTTTGACTGTATGTGTCAAGGGAAATCCCATTATTTGTTGCATTCCAGCATTTCAAGTACTAGTGCAACAATACTGTTTGGCCTGTGCATACTGGTGGGAAACCGGTATACTGGGAAAAATCGTGGGAGTGTAGATGCAAAAATTTGTAATTTTAGCCTGTTGCTAAGTGGTTGCTAGGCAATGTGATGCCTCAAGCACAATTCAAAATTTGTGATTATATAAATGAGATGTTAGTTTAATTGAATTTAAAATGATGAGATGTCTTTCTAAGGTGTTGTAAATGCATAAATGCTAAGAACGTGTCACTTTAGCCTGTTGCTAAGTGGCTGCTGTTGTTCTACCTTTAAAAACAAAGTAGCAAGAAAATAAAGACACTGTTAAATATCATAAAGGGCTATTATGCTGCCCTATCTGCTTTCTGACATTTCACTAATGCCGGTTTTGTTGTCATCTTGTACACCATGTGCCCTGCTGCTAACATTTGCATTACACAGAAGCGACTGAAACCTGAATTTATTCACACATTGTTGGGTTTTTTTTAAGCTCCACGGGTTGATTAAAATAAACACTTAATTTAAAAGAAAGTGAGGCTGTAGTCTGTTGGATATTCTAATGAAAAACATTTGTTTTTAACTATAATGGTCAAAATGTAATAAAAAGCATATCTTTCTTTCTCTTTCCTTTCTTTTTTTTTCAGCCAGGAAGTCGTGCTGCATTAGACTGTCTGTCCAACAGTGTAGGAAAGCATTACAGCCAGTGGCTCTGCTCTCTCTCCCTCTTTGTTCAGCTTTTCTATTCATCTTCTTTAGCTTTCCCCACTATAAATAGAAGGAAGTGTCCATTACTGTTGCTGGACTCCTAAAAGACCCCGTTGTACTTTCCAATCTCTCTGTGCCCGGTTGTAACTCTGCTTTCAGACGCTGGACGTACCAAACACAGTGGAGCATTCTACCTTTTCTTGTTGGCTAAAGTAATCAGACGGAGGGCATGATTAAGGTTTTAATTTCAACACCTGATAAACAATCTTATAGTTGAATTGAAAAAATTTCAAAACATGATTCACTGATACCGAGTTTTATATCTTGTGTGTAAACATAACAACTGAGACATTTGTTTGGATTTTAAAACCTTTCTGGAGGTGGAAGAGTGATTTTTCTGTTATTTATAGTAGCATTATTATGAAGGCAAGCTGGTGAAGTATACCTAAAAACCATCTGATTCATCTCTGACACAAAAAGGATATCTTTATGACTCAGAAAATGAGCTTTGATTTTCTAATATTGAAGAAAAGATCAGACCATGACAGCAATGGCCCTACATTAGTGCTCCAAAAAAAAAAGAAAAGGAAAAAGATGGGCTGAAACGGAAAATATGAAAATCTTTGTAGGCTGCAGAGCATATTCCTCATCTAATTGAACAGCTCTGAACATGTTGATGCATTATCTATTATTACAAGGCGTACGAGCTGAATGTGAATGGATAAATAAAACACAAAAGTCTGTAAAAAGGCTGATGCATTATATGTCACGAAACAAATGCGGGGACAGTAGGAATATTTCACACACACAAATAATCATGCAAATTCTTTGTGTACTGTAAATTTGTATTGCAATAGTGTTGTCAGTGTCCACGGGAAAGAAAGAAAAAAGTGACAGTTTGTAATCACAGTGACAGGAGCAGGATATTGGATTTTACCTGCTCTGTCCAGGAAATGACACATTTATCTATCCAGTATGTTAAGAGATAAATGTACACATGTACTGTACTCAAGCACTGAATAAACGTCTAACGCACAAGAAACACACTCACTTAGATGCACATGAAATGCGCTGTCCCACTGAGCCCGCCACGAGTGCAGGGGTGCTCGCTCACTCATCAGCTCAGAAGTGAAACATAGAATTGCTGTCAGGAAAAGGCACAGCACAGCGGGGGTGCGGGGTGGGGGCACATTACTTGAATGCTGGACAGGTTTCTATCGATTCTGTCAGGTACACAGCAGCACATCGGCAACTAAGTTCGTCTTTGTTAAAATAAAGAAACAAAATCTCATGTTTTTCCTTTTATTTATGTCTTTTGTGCGAAGAACAAATGCGGAGGTGTTAGATAACCCATGAAAGCTCCCAACCTCTGACAGGGCTGCCAGTTCATTTGATCAGGCAGCCTTTTAGTCAGATGACTGAATGAACAATTGCTACCTCTTCAGAGTCCGTACCAGTCTTCTATAGGAATACACATATGTGATTTTTTTTTTAATAGATGCTACAATCAACTGGCTGATGACCAAAATCAAATTAGTTTCAGCTGATCGACCATGACAGGTTGGCACATTAGCCTGAGTGCACATTTCCAGAAACATAACTGTATGTACTGATAAGCTGCTGTAAACATGCAGATGATTACAAACACAGCAAAGTGATCTGCATAAAGATCAATCTATCTAAAATGAAATATGTGCCATGCTCGCGCTGTAGCATGTTGCATTTCCCTCCTTTTCATAAAACAATCTGAGCGCACACTCATTTGGTTCTTCTGTGCAATTTAGTAAAGTGTAACTGCCGTTAGACTTTTATTGGCTTCAACGCCGACAAGATCAGCTCAGCTCAGAGAATACAGGGAAGCTCAACACAGCATGTTAACATCACCACCAACTAAAGGTGTAATTACAGCGCAAGCGCTACTTTCCACCTTTTAGAATAACGCTGAGGTGTATTCACAAGGGGTCTCCACAGTGAGTTATCCCACATATTTGATATCACAGATTTTTTTTTCTTTTAATGCTCACCTAGAAGTGAACTGGAAATCTTTAACTTGTTAGGCAAATGTGTAAACCACAACACTATAGAGCTGCTGTAATTACGCTACGCAGATGCATAAAGCTAGATAAAGTGCTATATGTCATTTACAGTTGAATTAATTGGGCAACAAAGCTCTATTAACTAATCTGGGCGGCCCTGTAACTGGATACTGACATGGACGAAATGTAACAGTTAATAACAGAGGTGGCAAAAGTACAGACTATTTTACTTAAGTCAAAGACCAGATGCTTGTGTTTAAAAATACTCCAGGTCAACTGACCTGCTGGTTTTTCTGGATATATACAATTGATTTCAACAAGATGTCAGCAGATGTTTCAAAGCTACCGTGGCTGTTTTCATTTCCTACATTGACACTATACTGTATATTTTCTTTATACTAAGCAGTATACAGTTGGTATAAAGGTGGTCTTCAGTGAATTAATATAACTATCACCATCTTAAATGCAAATTAGTCTACTACAGTTGATGTAAACCAGCACTGACACAGCCACTGTGCACCAGTCCAGTACAGTCCTTTACTATAAATTCACCACAGTAGCTAACCTTGTATTTTCATGCAACATTTGAAAAACACAAATTTAGTATCCCTTGGTTTGTTTTGCAGCAATATCATTTACGTGATTAAAAATTTGGACATTACATGTCTGCAGTTAATTAAGTGTCACTGAGCAAACCTTATCTTTAAATAAAACCTCTCTTCTTCCTCTCCTGTCCTGTCTGTCCTCCTACATCTTTCTCCATTTCAGAGTGGAGTTATGTCATACTCTTTTCTCTCCCTGTGAAATACAGCAGCTGGACCTTTAGCTAGCAACACACACAAACTTCACACCAACAGTTTGTGTGTTTGCTGATGTTTGTTTAGCTGATAGAAATGCTGAATTTAAAATTAAAAAAAAATTAATAGCAAACGCGACATGCTTCCTCCTCTTCTGTAGGGCTAGCTAGATGCTCAATACACCAATGGTATCAATTTGACGCTCCTATGTCGCCTCATTGTCGAGGTATAACATACACAGGCTTAGGTGTCCACGCCACCACTGGCAACAATTAATACCCCAACAGTCTTTTACGGGTAAAAAAAAAAACGTGTATGTATAAATGTAAATAATGTTTAGTTTGTGTTTAAATATAATTATCACACTATGACATGTTTTCACTGACAGAGAGGCAAAAAAGAAAACATTGGGCCAAAAAGTCACGACTAATTGGTGATCTGTTATCCAGTCAGTGTTTGAAAAGAAGTCCCAGATGTACATTCACTTTAAATTTGCAAAAGCTTGATGAATGGCCCTTTCGACATTGTTAAACTAGTTTCATTGATCTGGACTGTAGATTTATTGATTGAGACCGTGATTAATGGGCATGGGGTTTAATCATGCTGAGATTAATTACTGAAGACAAGAGCTAAAAAATACTATGAAATATTGCCCCCTATCTTAAAACCTTCCCAATAATGAGCAGGAATTAGCTTTTGTGGCCATGCAATATTAAATGCAAAACAAGGTTGAAAACAGGACTAAAATGGCAACATAACTTGTTCTAAGTTTCTTCCAATCAATCATTCTGTCAGACAAAGTCACAAAGTGCCATTTTAATCGAACTAGGAGTTTTTCATTTTGGTGCCGTGGGCTTCATATCCTGTGCTAAATGACCAAATCCCAAAACTGTATGTTCAAGGGCCCGTCTCTGCTGACATTCATCAGCAGGTCATTTTATCCCCACTGTAGTTAACTATTCAGTGCACGCTGTTACCAAAACACACAATCCAAGAGCAGCAACGGAGTTATATTCATAAGTTATATGGTACTGGGCTCTTTTTGATTTTATCCATACACGAACGTTATGGTCAGAAAATTGGATCTAACTCATCCATTAATGCTGAAATGCTCTCAGATGATTCATGCTACATTATTTCAAAAGGCTCATCAAATCACCCACGTGTATCTGCCTCAAACCTCTCACCAAAACAAGAGAAAACGCTGCAAAGTAAAGTAAAATGGAAACGGCCACACGTGGATCCTCTTAGAGCAACACAAGATCAATGAGTGCTTTTTTTTTTAAACAGCAGGGTTGTCCTCCAGCCAGAGTAAGAAATGATCTATGTAGATCTCATTAGCCCCCTATGATGACAGACGTACGACCAAGTGATTAATGGCGAGCTGGAGAAACAGGAGAATTATTGATGTGACCTTTAGGAATGCCTCTGTCCAGGAGTGGCATGCCTTCCACTAAAATGATCCAATTTGACACATCCATCCTTTTCTCTTTTACCTCTATCACTCACTCTCTCCTTCTTTGTCTTTAATGCAGTCCAGGAAACCTATAAAACATTACAGCCTCCTCAGGCCGCTCTTTGTATGTTAGAATAAAGCCTATACAGTGAAACTGGTAAGGGACTTTAGGGTTTTGTGCAGGAATTGGTATTATTCCGGCTATATAAAGCCCTCTGTCTTTATTAATCTGTACTTATAAAGTCTATAAAAGTGTTTTAATGAAATGACGGTTGAATAGTCATCGGCCGATTGGATTTTATGGGCATATCCTTTGTGAGGGGGAAAAAAGTGAAAGTCAATAACAGTAGACTGTGTCATCTCAGATGATGAGGTTTTAATGACGGGGAGCCATCCAGTCACCTTTCCACAACCCCCAAAGATAAAGGACCACCGGCAGCGAGCAAGGACAGTGAGGGAATTAATTCAACACTTTGTCTGTATGTGTGTGTGTGTGTGTGTGTGTGCGCGCGCGAGAGTGGTCGATGCAATGAAGTGTGGGCAGGTGATGTAGATAAGAAGTCTGAAAGACAGAGGGAGGGGAGGTCTGTGAGGAGGTAGCAAAGAAAAAAGGAGCACACAATAAGACAGTCTTTTTTTGTTGTATATTTCCATTATTTACATAAAGAAATGCACAAAAAAGGGCACAGAGAAGCGAGGGAGGCATAATGAGAGGTGCAGTGGGTATAGAAAAACTCGGGGGGGAAAGGAGGTGGGGGAGAAGAGATGAGGGAAGCATAAATGAAGGAGGAGTTGTGGGTGGGAACATCCGCCAATGGGCACTGCCGCAAGGCTTTGCAATTAATTGGTTTGAACGAACACAGATGTTTGCATTTTGCCTCAGGCCCATGCTTACCTCCCCACATTCTTTGCTGCTTCTGACGGTCCATAATCGATACGGAGGAGCCTCAGCCCGATTCATCTACCTCACTGCCCTACCACCATTAATTTGAAGTTCTCCGTAGAAAATACATTTTAAAAAAATGTCCTTTTTAAATTAAATCAATGGTAAAAAACAAACAAACAAACAAACAAAAAACCCCACAAAAATATGTAAACAATTTTTTATAACATTTGATCAAAAACATCTGTGTAATTCAATATTTTTTTCCATGTATGTGCATTTGAGAAGCTACAAAACACAATCAGGTTTTCATCAAATCCATCATGTTCTAGGATGCAAGAGGATTTCATAAGAGTGTTTGAGCATCACCTGTTTAAACCGCAGTTGTCATTAATATTTAGTCATATCTGCTTACAAAAATGGTCATGCAGAGCCGCTGATCGCACAGCACGATTTAACAAGTGTACCAGAAATGTCAAGGTTAAACGCCTCAAACAAGAGTATGGATCAAATTTTCTTGCTCCACCTTTTGGCATTACTACTAATACAATGAAAGAAAGAGCAACATTAAATAAAGAAGAGGCTGTCACTCAAGTAGAAACACTGTCCAGAATCTAAAGAAGCTTTAGGGAATAATTCCAACAAAAATCTGAGCACTGTGAGATTTATAACTGAGCTGCTTGAGGAAAAACAGGTACTGGCACAGAGCAGCTTAAAATATAGAACATTTATTTATTTATTTGTTTTATTTTTAATGTGAATGTCCTGATGTGATCTGATGTACTCTTCTAGAGTTGTCCAATGTATATTTTTTAAACTTTTAATATACAGCGAGAACAAAGGAACTTATCTAAAGGGCAAAAAAAAACAGAATTTGAAACTTTATAACAAAAATTGTTTCCTTTCTTTATTTACCCAAATTCATGTGCACGCGTTTAATTTCAGTGTAGTGCAAGAACTAATGCTAACGCAATAAAAGTACCACTTCTGTACACAAAAGATGGCAACAGGTTCAAAGCTCTAAAATGTCAAACTAAGAGATAAGAATGTTTTCAGTTTGTTGATTAAAACACACAAAGTACTTGATTAAGTACACACACACCACTGCTTGTGTTTGTACCTGTTACAGAGACATTAGGAAAAGTGTTACATGATCAGACTTCTTAGATCTTATGAGACATTTATCACGGCATTTGTTGCCAGGAGTTACCCTGATTTATTATGGCTGTATACAGGCTGTAAACTTTATTTGAATTGTATTTTTATTAAGCCGTTCTCATGTCCAGTCTCCCACAGGCCATCGTCGTTATTGACAAGCGATACGGGAGTGATACGTCTCACCCTTCAACTTAATGGGAGCTCCGGGGCTTAACGGTGTGGCGTGTCACCGCGGACATACGCTGTAATATTTCTGGTGCTGTAAAATTGAGTGCAGGTCCCAGCTGTGTTGTATCAACATCTATATCTTTCAATCCATCTTTTCTCTCCCTTTCATTCACCATTAAATAGAGGTACCATGGATGCCATACTAGCACTGGGACTAGGTTTCATCTGCTTAAACCTTCGGTGTGCTGCTTGCTTTCATTTTTGAAACGGCTCTTAGAGCAAGTGTAACTGTAGATATTGTCAGGGCTTTGAAAAGAGCCAAAATAAATTCAGTCGTGCTGCTTAGTTCTGGGCTCGCAGTAGCCTTTAATCAAAGCTTCACTTTATGTCAATACTTCTCTGAGATATTTTTATATTTCTTTTATCTTTTCTGTTCACATTTGTTATGACTCACCGACAACACGGTGCCTCTGGAGGCTAAAGGCGCTTTAAGATGAGATTCCGATTTTTTTCTTTCTTTTTGTCAACGATGGATACCCTATGAGAAATAAAGTCATACAAGGTGAGAAGTGCAAAGGAAGAGATCCCTCCTCCACAAAATCCAATAAATCACAAAAGCAAATGCATAACAAACACCAAAAAGAACCCGGCTCCGTCAATGCCTGCA
This sequence comes from Pelvicachromis taeniatus, assembly GCA_015108175.1. Taxonomy (NCBI): domain Eukaryota; kingdom Metazoa; phylum Chordata; class Actinopteri; order Cichliformes; family Cichlidae; genus Pelvicachromis; species Pelvicachromis taeniatus. Next base: position 56,153 of record VURO01021297.1, read on the forward strand.
GATGAACAAGCTCCCACCTAAAAGGAGAACTAGGAAAAATCAACATTTTTTCACTATCTTCATTACAGTTACTGTAGTAAGCACACCGAGCTACAATGTGTTATGTCTGTGTTTGAACCAGTGTCAACAATTCAGGTAAAATTACAGCACACTATACATTTGTTATATTTAACTTTTACCCTACTTTTACATACAGTAAAACCTTTATACACAGTTGCATTAAAGAATGGAAGAATAAAATTCAGATTATATGTACACAATTGACAGCAACACTTACCAGGTTTTTTTTTATTTGTCCAAATGACATCAGTTCTTGCAGAAAGTTTCCAAAGCATGGGTTAATATGGGTTTATTTGGGTTTTTGGTGTTGTGTTATAAGTAAAAGAGGTCCTGGCCTAAAGTGCACAGAAAACTCAGTGACAAATGTAATGGTTTCTTATTGCTTTACAATAAGCGATGGAGGGTCTGTTGTCTAGGCTAAATACAAAGAGTCAGCATCAGGAAACATTACCAGTAATTTAATAGTGTCATAGCTGTAGACCTATCAAAACACAGGAAGGCTTTTTTCAATGAGACAAAATTACAAGCAGTAAACTTTGTGTGTGCTGTTTTGCAACACTAAAAGTACATTTGGATAGGAAAACACACAATGTGACACTATCAGTCATGGACAGGCCTCCCCAGAAGAAACAAAAGGCAGCCAACATCCAAAGAAGAGCTTTGAATGTTCTTCAAGTTTCTGGAGAACTTTTCCTGAAGAATAATTCAAGAAATGACAAGAAAGAGAGTTTGTGTTGTATTAAAGAATAAAGGTGGTCATACTAAATAATGACTATCAATCTTGATATAATTGTACAAACTGTGTTTGTGCCTTATATTCGGATCTTTATATACCATATTTCAATAAATCACTGCACCTATTTTCCATTTTCTAGCAAAACGTAAAGCAATGAAAGATGGCAATATGCTGCAGATCATTTGAATTTCATTTGAATTTCAACCACAGCAAAACACAAAAGCAATTTGCATGAAGTATTCCAGAAATTTAAAAAAAGAGGGGGGAAAAGGAAGGCAAGAAAATCTGCATGAAGCCATGCAAACTATGTGCTCTCTTCTTATTCAACACCACAGAATAAAAAATATTAATATTTCCATAATAAATACAGCCACTGATGCCTATTTAATGCTCACACCTGCTATGAAGAACACTGGATGAAGACATTGAAGACTGGGTCGATGGAGCTGATAAATGGCTCATCTTGTTCCTGTGAAAGGTCAGAGCTCTTATTATTTACAACACTGGATCTTTGTCACGGCTCAGTGACACTGACCTTGCACAGGTCTTACATCCCTCCGTCTGTCTGTAATGGTGTGTGTATGGGATTTCATTTTGTATGAACGCTTACATACTGCAGATTCACAATGTACACATAGATATACACATGTTCTTCAACTCTTCCATACATATACAAACACATGTGCGCACACAAACACAGTAAATACACAGAGTGGTTCTCAACCGGAGTGACCTTGGTCTAGATTAACAATGGTCCTAGAGGAGCAGACCTCATTTAGAAATTCTCTAAGAGAGCCACAGTATATCTTTGTTATTCCTCATGGGCAAGTAGTGGAATATACTATGCACAAATTTGGAGATCCTTTCTTTTTAAACCCTAACAATAGCACACAGAAAAGGGGAATGGGGTTCAAAACTACACAAACAAACAAAATTTCATTTGCTTCATTAGTGTACAAAATTCATCAAGTCATTGCTCTTAGGGGCAAAACATGGTCAAAATGGCAGCTTGGCAAGCTGCTCTGCTGCAATCCATTACAAGCTCTTCCTCAAAATGCTGCCTGAGGATAATTGAATATTAATAGCTGTTAAGTTGCTTGTCAGTTTATTTGGATAAATGGTAACATTTTAAATACCTCTGGAGGCTTGAACAAGAGAACATGCTGTTTGTTTTAGGATACATTTAAATGTGAAGCAGCGTGTGTGTATGATGTATGAATGAGTTTGTGCTTAATGCCAGGTAAAAAACACCAGATACTGTCAGTGATTTAGTGTCTCACAAGTAATAAATGTGGAGTTGTTTATCAAAAACAATGCATTACGTTAAATTGAGACATACTTACCCAACAGTGTAATGTTTTATTTTGTAAAAGCACATCTTAAGACAACAAAAATGCCTTATTTTTGGGAAACCTCACTTGGAAATTTCATCATGTAACTGCTATGTGTTTTGTGCTGACAGTACCAAGACAAAGGGGTCAGAAAGAGGGGAAAAATGAAAAAAAAAAACCAAGGTGTTTTTGAAAAATTACTCCAGGATAGCCGTGGTTTCAGGACAAATAAAAGCCATGTGTTATGACCCCCTTCATTAACATTTCATAGAGACATGATGGACCTGCAGCGACTCTCAATGAAGTAGCATATAAAAACACCCTTTCCCCAAATGTGAAAATAATACTTTAATCTCTCAGTATGAAAGTGCACCTCCAGACGCACTTTAAAACAATTTTCACTCAAGTTAAGCGGCACAGATGCTTGCCTTTAAATCACCTCGCATACACATCCCCGATTTAAGTCTAATTCGGGAACAGTAAATGCCAGCAATATGGTGCCTTGGCTAGATTACTTTGGCTAGTTTATGAACACAAGGTATCAATCACCCATGCTGTCCCCATTTTATTTACTGCCACTGACTACTGCTGATGATTCATGATAATGATAATTTGGGGATTTGTCTAATGATACTGCTGAGACAAGCAATCTCAGCAGACGGATGCTGCACCCTGTCATTATGTACAAGGCCACCACAGTTCACATCAGCTGAATCTTTAATCTGGAAACCCTAGGTGTTGTTTTGATTTTAGACAAAACGTGTCCTTGATGATCTACACCCTGCAGAGGCTTTGGATTTATGGATTGCATCCAGCTGCCTGCAACACTAAAAAAATGGCAAATCAGCATATAAATGATGGCATTATTGAGAGCGCTAAGAAAAACATCAACGCACAAGTCCATTATATTAATTGGAATCGCCTTCACCGTGGCAGGCAACGGCTCCAGTCGCACTAGGGTCGAGTGGTGATAAATGAAAGGCCGGAGTATGAATATAGCCTTGACCAATGATACAGCAGAACATGCGAACAACTGCTCCCTTTTGTTTATACTGACCTTGTAATTAATCAGGGAGAGGCAGGGAAGTTGGAAAATGCATAGGAGTGGTGAAAGGTGGGGTGGGGCTAGAGAGGAGGCAAAGAAGTGGGGAGGACAACACAAGGAAATCCTGAGTAATGCCAACAGTCAACATATATTCCAAAATGATGTACCGTATTTTTCGCTGTAGAAGACGCACTTTTTCTTCCCCAAAACTGGGGGGGGAAAGTTGGTGCGTCTTATATGACAAATACACATTTTGCCTGCATTAAAACTGCTCCTAACTTTGTGTGGCGCTTGCTCGCAGTCCTCTCTTTATGCTGTGTGTGCTGCAGGCTGGATTTGTGGCATGTACTGCGGGCTGTGCCTCCTCATGTCTCCCCGGGCAGTCTCACTTCTTGCTGGTCAGTGTGGACACAATTTTGCCGCTTCTGTGCATATCTCCCGGGCACTGTATCAATCTATGCTGCCCTGAAATGTCCGCACGTCTGCCCCTCCTGCTCCACACATTCCGCCTCCTCCAGCCAATGTTTACTGTGGCTGTTTCTCAATATGCGTACTTGTGTGTACTTGCATTCTCGCGGACTCGTTATACTCGTTATACGTCATCAGTCGGAGACCAAGTACTGTCCCAATTCAAAGTACGCATCAAGCAGAGAACGCGAGTCCGGACTCGCATACTTAGAATTGAGAAACGGCATGTGTGCTGTCCGTGCTCTGCTCCGCCCCGCTCCTACTTGACTGGATGCCCATGATTGATGGCCGGAAGAATTGATCCGGCCCCCGAATCACAGGGAGAAGACACACCGCCCTCCCTACAGCATGCTGTTGCTTCTGGATAGATCTCAGCGTGTATGGTGTGTGTTGTAATGTTCAGACCCTTATTTTGTAATCACGGAAAACTCCGGCTGTATGTGTGAGTGCCAGTTAGCAGTTGAGAGCTTCATGTATATACTGATTCTGAGGCACTGAAATAAAGAAACAATACGACAAGTCCGAGGCGATTCTTTTATAAGTATAGAAGCCACAACATGTGTGAGAAAGTGTTCTACAGTATTTGGTTCCGAATCTTTTTTTTCTAGATTTTTCTCCTTTAAAATTGGGTGCGCCTTATATTCCGGAGCAGCTTATATGGTGAAAAATACGGTATATAAAGAGAAGACATATCTGAGGTATCAGGAGCCTCTTAAGACAAAAAATAAAAGTACTAAGTCGACTTGCCTTTTTTTATAAGCATGAGGAGCGATAATTTAAAAAAAAAAAAAATCCCAGTTCAGCCAAAACACCAAAATAAATGTAAGACAATTTTTTTCTTTTTTCTGTCACAGTGATGGATGATTTGGGATTTCACCTTTTATGTTTCAAACAGGCCTAATGGACTTATTTTGTAAATGTGACTGTAAAATTACAAAATAGCTCTCCATTTGAATTTAAGGTAATGTGAAACACACATTGGTATAATTTAGGCAGAGCTGGGGGTTTTTTTTTCGTTCTGTGTTCAGACAGCAGTGCCTTGTTAATGTCTTGTGCTACCATGACAAACAAAATATATCCATAAAGTTTGTCTTCTTTTCTTTCCGAAATTATTTGAATTTTATGTCTAGCACAAACTATATATTTTTTGTATTTATTTGGCAGACGTAAACAAAAGGTGAACCATTTATTGTGGCTGATAAAGAAACCAAAGCAAAGTAACAGAAAAAACCCCCAAAAGGGTTCAAAAGGCAACAAGGCAAAATCCAGAAAAGCTGGAGGGGGAGGACAGGACTATTTATACACACAAGATTTACCTTATAATAGGACTGAACAATTAATCAAAACTTAATTAAATGCAGAACTGACCTCTAATCTTACTCATTTAGGTTACTTTGCTTTGGTTTTTTGGTGTTTTTTCTTAATGCTCTTAATTTTTTTTAAACTCCGTTAACCCCCCCAAAGTATGTGGGTTTGTGTACTCTCCACATAAAAATAAACTACCCTTTGTGTTATGTGTGTTATGTGTCTTCAACATGAAAGCATCATAAACAAAAACTCAAACACCGAGCTGACTGCAAATTTTGTGTCCGTCAATTAACTTTATTAAAGATGCCATTGAACATAAGTGAGTGAAATGGAAAAACTTTAGAAAAAACTGTTTTACCAGCTAAAGATAATACCACCAATCTGTTTGACATTTAGAGCATGGAAAAATCATGAATTATTCATAATTGTGCTAAACTGTCATGATAATCACAATATCGCGTTGGAAACAGTTTTGGTAGCTACTTCATCCTTAAGTCCTAAATCCATTTTCAATTTCCTCAAAAGTCGTGATTCACTGCAGTTCTCCGTCTGACATTATAGTAAATGGGAAAAATTGTGAAGGACATATTCTATTTTTTTCTGCTTTGGAGTAAACATTTAATTAGTCAAATCAGAAAACTGTTAATGAATAATCAATATCAGTCAATATAATGGTTATCCGCAGCATGTTTACCTTAAATAAAAAGCCCCATAACAATCAATCGGTAATCTATGGACATATTCAATTCAGGTTAATTTACACTGTGAAAGAGCCGAGCTGATAATTGCCAGCAAGATAAATTTGTGATCATCCTTCAAAAAGCGCTTTAAGAAACACTTTGAGCCACACCCGCCAGTGCTCCATTAGGAGATTTGGTAATCAAACCAAGCTTGAGACAAAAATGTTGACAAACTGACCTGTGGAGCGTTTCCACAGTGTAACTACAGCAGGGAAAATCACTGTAGGTGAACAAGGTCTCGCACTTGCATAGCTCGGATTACTTTCTCTTCATAAGGAAGGGCAAAATAGACCCTCCTGCTCATTATCTCTCTCCTTTCATTAGCAGCAGGATGTCTGCACAGTAGATGTAACAGGAAGTGCACCTACACTTTTCTGTCTTTGCCACAAATTATGTCCAACACACACACAAAAGCACACACCCCTACAGGAACACAATTCTGATCTGGACCGATCGGAAAAGGACCCATAGAAAATTTTAATTTGACTTGGATAAACGTAAAAATCTAAAACAGACCTGATAACACAAAGATAATTGGCCACAACTCAAATCATGTCCACAAAGAGACTGAAAGAGAAGAAAGAGTAGAGCAGCAGCATCATGATGCACAACCAATTAACAGGGAGACAAGGTTAGCTTGTACTGCACTTGTCACTTCACAATCACTGTCGCTCCCTCTCTCTCTCTCTCTCTCTCTCTCTCTCTCTCTCTCTCTCTCTCTCACACACTCAGCAAGAATATTCCCGTCCTGACCTGATTCATGATTCGTCCTGACTCCTTTAATTTGGACCAATCCCACTTTGGTCTTGGTTCTTTGGTCACTCCAGTGGTTCTCCACAAATACACAACACATTTCCTACAATATGCCCACCTATTCAGATGATAGTTCTTCCCTGGTCATTGTGCTGATTTTTAATGTTCCAGCAGCCTAACATCATTTCAGTGATTTCAAAAGAAATGCCCTTCAGAGAAACCACATTCAAAATCATCAGATCCCCTCACTCGGTGCTAAAATATATTAAGTTTTTTTCTGTTATCCGTTCAGTAATTTAAACCTTCTTAATGTCCCAATTATATAGCTTATAATTGGTGATGTAAAGGTTCTGAAACTGAGACTCTGCCATGAGAAACTGCCATAAGACTTTGGTGTCCAGGGTTAAAGCATTTTATGTGAGCTCCACACCAGAAAGCAAGAGCTCAGTGTTTACAGAGTTTGTCACTGCTGCTAGCTGTTGATCACTAGGCTATATAATGTAAGACACAATCCAAAATAATGTAATAAGAAATAGAGGAGGCTTTTCAACAACAGGACTAAAGATAAAGGCAGCAAAGGGTCTCCTGCTAATGAAGCAGCACGACCTCAGGACATGGGAGTGTGACTGCCTCATCTACAAGTTCAAGATGGTGAAGAAGAGGTTCATCAGTGAGCTTGCTAGTTTATCTCAGTCATTCTTAAATATGAATTTGTCACAAATATAATTACACACATAATTTATGAAAACAATGTCTAATGCAGTCCTTTTAATCTCATTATAGCTTTGTAAATCATCATACATTAGACTAACTTAAAGGCACAACCATTGGGGTGTCCAACTGCTTAGTTATGTCTATGTATGGTAGGCATAAGAGATATTAGTCAATTACATATGTTTTGTTTTGGCTGTTTTATGTTAACATTGACACATACACGTCTCCAGTACAGGAGAGAAGAGAACCTTAACAAGCGAGCAGAGTAAGGACGAGACACCAAAAGAGTTAATGAAGAGGAGAGCTTCAGGAAGCCTGGCAAGATGCTCATCTAACACACCCTGGCTGTTCTAAAGGACACACACACACCAACACACACTAGCAGAAGAAGATTTCAAGGCTGGAAAATATTAAAAATTGACTTCTCAACATATGAGATATTCAATGATGTCAAGACTTTTATTTTTGCTGGGGTTTTGATCATGCTGCCAAATAAAAATAACAACAAAGTTGAATGATTGCACTGATCTAGTTTTTGCACCTACATTCATTTTATTCTAAAATAGCTTTGGAATTATGCTATCTTCAGGTACAAAGCTAAACGTACTTAGTCTTCCCAAAACTGAGGACTGAACCAACAATTACACTTACTCGTCATGACTCAGAACTCATATATAGTGCTGTATACGTTGAGCCTGACGAACAGGAACCAAAACAAGCAGAGAAACTCATATTGGACGCAACACAAGGTTGTTAAGAGTTGTTTACCGTGAATTTCCCATTTTTAAATTCAATAACTATCAAGGTTAAAAACAGAGTTACTTGTCATTTGCATAAGAAACTGTTTGATTTACTTTGATGGATATAAAATTGAATGGGATGCTATTCTGTCACGTTAGCCTTTGGAACAACAAAAGAAAAATAAACAAATATAGATTTAAAAATACAAAGCTGTCAGATTTGCTTTTTTTGTGCTTACTAGTTTTATAGTCGCTCTTAGCCAGCTTCGGCTATTATTCAAGCGGGCGCTGAACAGAGAGAAAGATGCAGGTTTATTTAGCAAACACAAGAGATTTATTTCATCGCCACAAAAAGCAAAAGTATGATACAGGTTTATAGCCGAGTCATAATTCAGCCTTGAGAAAATATATTCATGCACAATCTGATGCATTACAAGAATTTATAATCAGTGGAGCAACACCAGCCTTTGATAGAGATGTAACTCTCTGGGGTGCTATTCTATGCATTTCAACACACGCTAATGCTCACACAGCTGAGTTACAGTTTTAATGTCATCCACTGATTAACCTGAGTGCATGTCACGCAAAGATTTCTCACACCTGTGAGACATTTATCATAGAAAAAAAAATCATCTCCATTCCCTGCATTAATACAGAACATTTCTTTACGTGACATAGACTTTAGAAAGCTTTTCAACAGGGCTAACATTTGTTATGTTTAAGTTCTTATGTTTATAGAATGTCTGACTCTAGTTTACATGCATCTATAAATAAACAGACTCTCATTTTTATTTTCAGTCAGTTAACTGCAAAACTCCCTTAGCTCACACACTCAATGGCCCATTTATTCAGGGTTAGATCCTTAAGGTGTCCAACACAAATATCTAAACAGCCAATCACGTGACAGAAACTGAATGCATTTAGGCATGTAGACATGTTCAAGATGACCTGCTGAAGCTCACACCGAGCATCAAAACGGGGAAGAAAGGTGATTTTAGTGACTTTGAATGTGGTTGATGCCAGACAGGCTGCCCAGAAACTGATGATCTGCTGAGAACACAGTAGGGTCAAAACACTCAATATTGGACAACATAAACGCCTGGATCCATCCTGCCTTATATCAGTGGTTCAGGGTGGTGATGGTTTGCAGGATATTTTCTTAGTATACTTTTATAGTACCAATTGACCATTTTTTAAAATCTAACAGTCTACTTGAGTATTGTTGCTGACCATGTCAATCCCCCTATGACCACAGTACACCCGTATCTTCTGATTGCTGCTTAGAAGATACAGCAGAATAAGTCAAAATGTCACAAAGCTCAAATCATCTGAAACTGGGGCTGCTTGAATGAGTTCCCTGTACTCAAATGGCCTCCACAGTCACCAGATCTGAGTCCAGTAGAGCACTTTTGGTATGTGCTGCAACAGGAGATCCCCAACATGGATGTAAAGCCTACAAAGCAGCAACTGTGCAAAGCTGTCTTGTCAATATGGAGCAAAATCTAAGAGCAATGTTTCCAGCACCTGTTAAATCGTTATACCATGAACAATTAAGGCAAACTAGTTTAACCAAACAATTAGCATGGTGTCCCTAATAAAGTGGCTGTTGGGTGTAAACCTATAGACCACACTGAGTTAAAGTCTTACGCAAAACTACATAGTGAGAACAATAAACTTTATTATGACACACTGCAGCACATTTCAGAGTTACACCGGGTTTTATAATTTGACACTTCAAAAAGTCGACACTGTTTGTTATGTAGACAGATAATCTGTTTGTTTTTTTTCTCCTTATGAAACAAACCACAATAATAAACCCCACCTGCCCTAAGGGTCAAAAGTTTTCAAATATGCTGAACTGTTTACAATAAAAACTTCATATATTGACAAACTGTCAAGACCTTTGCTGCAATCAGGCAATTTACAATTCACTGACTCAGAGAGCTGCAGCTATACCTCACAGAATGAAAGGACCGTGTTTGCAGATAACATTCAGTATAATGGTGTAGCTGAGCTTTTCCACATATTTTTACAGCTCCGCCTGCCCAATTTTTTAATTTAGCATTGGTTGACCTTATATGAGATTTAACACGAATAAGAACTAATAATACGGAGAAGAAAAATACTCACTCCATTGATTTGGAACATAGTTTTACAAGCTTAATGTAATGAGTGTTTCCCAGTCAAACATAAATTCAACTATTAAACCCTAGGTGTTTTATGAATAAGCATCAATATAAGACATAAGCAGTTGTTGTGTATTTAAAAACTATTTGGTTTTATTAGGCTGGTCGGATTGATGGCGATCCTCCCTGAGGTTCAGATTTATACAGCCATATGAAAGGTTATGCCTATTTTCTGTATGTGTGTGCCCGTGTGTTGCTCACTCCAGCCAGCCAAAGTAATGGAGCAGCCCCATCTGGACCTAACACATGGCCCAGCCTGTTCAACCTGTCAGGAGATGAATGTGCTCCAGAGACGGACTTTGTGCATGTGTTTGAACTACAGGCAGAGGCTCTGAGTGGTCAGCCAGGAGGAGAGGCTGAAAACCTGCACCTGTTACTGCTTCCAAGATGGAAAGAGGCTACAGAACAAAAGCAGCGATGCAGTCGAGAGCAAAGGAGTGGTGAGACAGATAAAGAAAAAGAAAGAGAAAGGAAAATCAAAACGAGGAGAAAGGGACGAGGAGGATGGCTATAGCAGAGATGGGTTGTTTTGCCCTCCCGTATTTGCCTCCATCTCTGTGTTGTGTGCTTTATGGATCACAGCAACATGATCAAGGCGTAACTTTATTATGGTGGCAGCTTTTGGCTGGAGTTTAAAAGACTGATCAATTTGGCTTCGACATAGCCCTGCCATGCTGCCCATGACTCCGCAAAACATTCAGCTGCTTGGCAGCACAGAAGGGACTGGCGGGCACCAAAAGAAACGGATTGTAGCTTTGCAAGGCAAAAAAAAGAACTGTAGCTCAGTGAATGAGCTCATTTTCTGCCCTCTCGCACCATCTCATCTGCACTGGCACAAAGCAGTGCTGTGATGTATACCCCAACACAGCAAAAATATTCATTAATTCATACAATAGAGCCTATAAACCACAAGGAGGACTGAATAATCACAGCTTTTCTCCAATTATGATTTAAATGTAAATGTCTTTTCACAGCACAAGTTATCTCTGCATTTTAGAGAGTGTGGACTTATTTGAGGATTCCAAGCTGCAGAGCTCATAAAACTTGAAGGGACTGAGAATATCCAGCTCATTTCTCATACCGGGGAGAACAGCAGCTGACAAAAATAGCCAGGCGGCACTACCAATTTAATAGATTTAACAGCCATTAAAATAAAGCGTCTTGTTTAATGTTGCTTGCACATCAGAGTGACTCATCTGCCCTTTCAAAGCCAAACATACGCACTTTATCACTTGCAACAAACCTCAAGCGAGCCAGGTGTCACGAAGCTTTGATTCCCCCCCGCCGTAATTTTCACGTGTTAAAAAATATAAAAAATCCAAACAAACACACTCACTTAAACGTGCGCCTACACACGTCTTTTTAGCGTTCAGCTCTTCTCCTCCCAGGCAGACTTACAAAATGAAACTCCTCAGGTGGAATGATTTACCTGTTGAACGGGATGATACGCCTTTGAGAGCTTCCATTTTTCACTCGGGGGGCTGACACCTTTGCCCCGAAGAGTCATAAAGAGACAGGGTACCATCCAGAAAGCAAGCACAGCTCATTCCTAAGTTCTGCATCCAGCTGTACTTTACAACGTTTTTTCAAACATAGCTGGAATAAAGTGTATATCATAAATATATGTGAACACATATGTGAACACTGCCATGCTAAACAAGCATACATAAGAGCTGCTGTGTTCTCTGTTTAATGAAGTTTTTCTCTAAAGGTCTGGTGTCTTTATAATGGGACTTAATGGTGCTTTCTTTAAAAGAGTAGCCCTTTATCAAGGCAGACTGCATCAGAGATCAATTTCACCAGAGCTCAAACATGAAAGCACTTCCTTGTGATGACTTCAATCCATTTTGCACACTCTTGGAGACTTACTTAAGAACCCATAAATTGATATCCATTTTGCAATCAATAGCTATTTTGCAAAATATGACATTCAAGCCATTTAGATCTACATGTTGACAGAAGGCAGTAACAAATGTTTATTTTACAAGAACCTAATTAGGAAATATGTTTTGGGAGTTTTATTGAAAATTCCCTGGTTTCATTTTTCTTCCTGGGAATGTTCTTTACCCTAAGCATTTTCCAATTTGATTACAACAATGATAAATTCTGAGGTCTGACTTTGACTTTTCTTTCCCAAACAGCTGCTTAAAGCTCAAATTGTGCTTCACGCTGTAAAAACCAGGCCGTTATTTATATATGGCTGGTGTTATGTGATAAATGCATGAGAGTTGTTTGCTCTCCTTAAATAAAAATTACCTGTATAAAAAATCATAAAGAGCCTCAAGCACTTTAAACTTATTATGCTATAAATCCTACAAAGCTAACTAACAGATATTAGATTGTATGTAAACTTTTGTCTGTAAAGTTGACTTTGTAGCATCAGACCATCCACCTCTCCTCAACTCCCCGGTTCCTCTTTGGGTCTATTTAACACTCCACCTGTGATTCGGTTTCTGGCAACTGAGCAACCTAAATTTTCTCTCCCTTGACCCCGTAAGTGACAGCACCAGTAGGCAGTGGAGTCTTTTTTCCAGCTTCATTTCAACCCCCAGAAAAGACAGGAAGACGGAGAGCAAGAGGAGGTCTGGGCACACTGTTGGTGTCACAGTGCTGAGCTTTAGGAAAGGGCCAGTTGGATCTGCTAAGATGACTTGGCAGAGCCTGATTTGTTACATGATTTGGCCACCAGTCCCGCAACAGAGCTTCATTCAAATTCATCTTATTTTTATTCTAAAGCAACAGCTCATAGTGCTGCTTCCTTTATAATAATTATGCACGACCGGCGTTTACATCTAAATTTGCTTTAAACACTGGTTATCAGATGATCAGCGAAGTTGCCCTTTGACCACTAAAATCTAATCCGTTTTTTCTGTAGTCCAAGTAAATGTTCATGCCTTATTTAACATAACTACACTGAGACCTTAAAGGGATATCACATTCACAAAAACAGGACAGTGGCAGCTGTGACAGTGGAATAACAACCTCTTGGTAAGTGCTGGCTCTGGCCGTGTACCCTGTTCATATTTGTCACATAAGAAAGGCAAGTTAAACATAAATCATTAAAAAACAGCTAAATTATTACTTACTAATGCATTCAGAGTATCACCTACCAAAACCCACCATTAACAACATGTGCCTGCAGAGTTTCGTTGATGAAGGCACAATAAAGCTAACACAGCTCATAATAAACCCAAACTTGATCAGTTACCTTGGTTGTATTAACTGTAGAATAATTTTTCACTGAGCTAAGTAGTGGTTGTTACAGCTATCAAATAGCTTGTTGCTTTTACAGCTGGTCCAGAGGTTTGACATTACTGATGGTGCCGTTTTCAGTCTGTTTGTCAGCTTCGTTCTCTAAATCTGCCTTGCTCATTAACAGGGTAGCACCCCATTCGAGTGATGCTGCCTTGTGTTTGTGCACACTTTCATGTGTTTATGAGTGAGCTTTAATCACACTCCTGATGACAAATGACCGGAGTGTGGACGTTGACTGAAACTCTATCGCGCTCATTCACACACATACACACAGTTTTCAACCTCCAGCGCCCTTCATGTGGGCCCTGACATCTGTTCCCATGGCAACTCTATCAATAGGGGACCGACCGGGGTCAGAAAGCCTCTCCCTCGCTCTCTTTCTCCTCTTTGCACAAATCCTGACATTTGGAGCTCTCTCTCGCTGTGTACCTGTTCATCCCCAAACATCCCTGATGGTATATTTTCTCTTTCTATCGATTTCTCTGCTCCGTCTCTTGTTGGCTCTTGTCTGTTCAGTTCAGTGTCAAGCATGTGCATACAAGAATACGGACACATGCACATGCTCATGACACCTTTTTTTTTTCTCTGACTCTACTAAAGTAGCTTTACGTGCTTCAAAGTTAAAAATATTTGCATTTATCTCACACTGGCCTGATACAGATGGAGTTCCTTTAAGGCTACTCTTACTTTAAGCCTGCCGTCTTCTGATTGGCTGCTTCCTCACCTGGTTTTCACATCTGCTGCATGTGATCACTGCCTCCTGTGTTTGCCCATGCAGAAATTTTCAAAACAAACCTTGAAGTTTAAACCTATTGTTGGTTGGAAATAGGGCTGCCACAAAAAAAAAAGCCAAACAATGACATTTTAATGACAAGTTATCTAAGTGACTTATATATCATGTTTAACCTGAGTAGCGAAAGACGGCGGTGGGTTTGAAAACGTTTTGCCGGGAGTCAGGTGTTCTCACCGAATATACTGAGCCTTGAACCACAGCTAGCTATCGAGCTTGCGGGTAACAGACGTCTCGAAAACGTCGGAGCGCTTTTGAAAATATGTGGGGTCTTGATAAACTGAGCAGATATTTGAGGTTTACACAGCTACATTCTCGCCTGAAAATATGTTAAACGTTTATTTTGTGACCCAGAGTAATATTAAAACTAACTAGACACAGCTATTGTTGAAAACTGAGCAGGGCTGCGCTATGAATTCTGGGACACAGCTTCTTCTTCTTCGGGGTTTAACGGCAGCTGGCATCCTTGTACATGCAGTGCTGCCATCTTCTGTTTCAGTCTCTTATTACACTCTTAAATCCTACTACTTATTGGGATCTTACAAAGCTTCAAACGACACGTCAACTATTAAATTAGTCGTCGACGTAATTGTGACTAGTCGACTAATCGTGGCAGCCCTAGTTGGAAACGGCATCTTAAGTCCTTAAACCCAAATCCTATCGTGAACATCCGCAGTGACAAAGATTACAGCAGGACATTCATGTTTGGTGAATACTAAACTCATTACCTGCTTAATGTGGAACATAGAGATGGATTTATTTCAATAACACTGTGTATGAAATACTATCTATGTATGTCCGTGTCTTAGATTGTATGTTATAGAAATGTGCTGAGATGTCAAGTAAATCGGAAAACTTGTGCTATTTGGAAACACAAAGGTAATGTAGCGAGTAAAATGTTATTCTGCTATTGCAATGTGTCTGTATACTATCTCTCTGTGCGGCCTGCAAGTGTTAGCAGAGAAAAGGAGCTGTATAGCTACGTTGTTAATATGCCTGCTGTCAGTACTGAAACTGAAGACATTTAATCTGATTATCAATACAAGGCAAACATTTCAGAAATGTAATATTTCTTACAAGTTGCGCTTCCAACTTCTGAACATTTCACTTTGTACGGTATATAAAGCGATCTTGCCTTTTACCACTAGCCTAACAAAATCCAGCTTCATACTGGGCTGTCTCAATGAAGGACTCCTCTATAGCAAGCACGGTGCAGTGCTGTTTTCTTTAAGAAAAGCGAGCACATTCAACTTTGCTTCACAGACAGTCTGCTTCTACATAAGCAGATCTATGCAGTCTGAAGTCTGAGCTTTTATTTTATTATCTGTCTTTTTTTTTTCAGAGGTTGTCGTGTCCTACACCCTACCATCGCTGGACTCTGATCTGCTATCACAGTCTAATTAGCAGATTGTTTATTATTCAAGACATATCAATAAATCATCTTTTGTTCGTCAACCTGTACTTTTTCCATGCTCATAACTCCCTCAGTTGGGACAAGATCTCCAACACCACTGGCTACAATAAAGCCAAATCCTGACAGAGCCTCCACCGTGCTTTACAGATTAACTTCGGTGCCTTTTATAAATGCTTGAATGATTCAAAGTCCAGAGTTAGGTCACTTAAAAAAACAAAACTGACTCCTCTGAAAAGTGAAATGAAAGTGAAATGATGATGAAAATCAGCCAATACCCAAAGAACACCACTTTAAAAACTTATTTAAAAAAAACTGACTTTCAAGCAAAATGTAAAGAAATGAGGGCTGACTCAGGACAAGATTTTATGAACAATACTGGGAAAAGAAAATCAGAAAAAACATAATAGATCCACTTAAACATTTATTCAACAGGACTTCATCTCATCCTATTGAGACCGAGCTCTAAATCCATATGCACACTGCAAGTATGCATACATTTTCTTACAATGAGTCAACCTTTGCATTCAGAACAGCTTTTTATCACCATAAGTTAGAATGAGCATATTCATAATAGCAATTATTTATACCCATACACCATGAATTCTGAAAATGTCAACTAAGCCAGAATAATGAATTAAGAGAAACATTCAGGGATTTATTCAATGGGAACTCGACTTATTGAAATGAGTTGCTGCATTAGCGGAGATGGGCATAATTATGAAATGAATGCAACTGCATAATGGGCTTTTTGGACAATACATAGCTCCTCAACTACAATCCTTTAATTAAAAAAAGTATGAGACAAGAATTGGATGCCCTGCTCTTTTTTTTCTATATGATTGTGCTGTTGCTTCCTCATTGAAAATGTTCAATTAATATTTATAATTATGCGATGCATATTTTAGAGCGCATGGAGTTTTCTGAGTAACAGCATCTGGTACAAACTGACGAAGAGTCACATTGGTGTTGGTGTTTGGAAGATAGGATTAAATGAACCGTCATGTTGTGGAAAAACAGAGATGGATGAAACTGTTGTCACGGCTTTTCGCTGCAACGCCAGCAGCGCAAATCAATCCCCGTCCACCAATGACAATCAGGACGGGAGAGGCAGCTCCATCTCATGCGATATTCAAAGCGCTTGCTATAAATCTGGAGTTGGTTAGGGGTGTGTCAATAATAGTGTCACTTTTTCTCAACATGGAAATGGTGTTCTGGCCTTAGCTAACCTGGTTTAATCCCACTCCCAGTGGTATACTGCTGAGTTGATGCAAGATGCACACTTTGTTGGAGAGAATGCCAATGGCTGTCAGACAGCCACCTGCCCATGTGTCTCTGCCTGGGGAGGTGCTGCCAGGCCAAACCCCACTGATTAGGTTATTTCTGAATCTGATTGTGTCCCCACTTCCACTTGTAGTTTTTAAAGTGAAATAAGAGGAAGGTAGTTCTGGTACAAGAGAGAAAATGCCCTCTCTCTCTAATCGCTCTCTCTAACTCTCTCTTCCATTTTTTTTGTCCTTTCCTGATTAAAAAGTTTCCCTTCAAATAAAAGACCTGCTGAAAACCTGTGAAGGTTTTAGCACGTCTCATTTGCTTTGTTGTAGTTCTTAAAACGTGCCTCATATTTGGATAAAAGTTCCTTTCTCTCAATGTCACAAGAAATGACATGTTTAGAAAACTAATTGATGGCTGTAAAAAAAAAAATCCCTAAGGTATGCTTTATTTAACATCCAGGAAATTAAATAAAAATATCTGCTTGCT
>VURO01021297.1:73470-96420 GCA_015108175.1 Pelvicachromis taeniatus
AATATCTGCTTGCTGTATAATTTCAAATCCCTGTATTATAGCATTATGAAGTCTGGGATAATTAAATTTCCTCTAATAAAGAAAAAGAAGCCAGTATATCCTTATTTCAGATGTGCGTGTGTTAAAGAGTGCGCATGCAAAAGATCATGATTATGTTTAAACAAAATGCATTTAATTCATATTCACTGCTGAAAGAAATTATGTCAGTCAGTGCAGAATAAATTGCAACTTTGATCAACTATAAATTTATTTATTTATGAGTGAAAAATTACACACTCTCCCCTCAGCTACTGCACTGTGACAAGTTCCTGCTTTTTTGATTTATGGACCTTCATGTTTAATATTGCGGTCTGCTCCTTCTTTTGCACCTTCATCACTTTACTTCAGCTGCCACTAACAAACTGTGGAGCGAACTTACAATGTCACTTTGTTGCTTTCCTCATACTTATGTATGCCTCAAGTGGGATGATTCAGTCTGATGACCTTTACTGTACTTGTCAGGCTCCAGGCTGCAAATTCGCAAACACACAAACAATGCAAATACATGCAAAACCAAGAAGATCAAAGATGTTAGCAGTCTTTCTCTCTATATAATTAGTCATAACTTTAAAGTCGTCTCTAATTAGGAGGGAAAAATGCTCATGTCTCATCTAAAAGTAAGAAATCAGTGAAATGAGCACAACTGAGGTGATGGCATTTGACTTTTCACTTTTTATTTGGTACTAAGAGTCTTTTAAATCCCACTGATTATGGCACACACACACAATGTCATATTAGATTACCAACTGGAGCTAGCAACAGCAGTGGCAGCACTGATAATCTGCTTTAGCCTTCTGTAGTCATGCTAACTTCCATCCATCCCATGCAGCATATCGTGCACTAGTCCCAGCATTTTCTCACACATTTTCTCACACATGTCATGTCATGCAGCACAACATCTTTGACTTAAGTTATCAGGCAGTGTAGATTCAAGAAAATGCTGTGAGAAAAAATAAACTTTACCTGATGAGTATTTCCTTCGCTCACTGTGGCAGAAACATTTAAATGTCAACTAGTCGGGCGTATCCCAAAGCATCGCGCTATCCATCACAATATCCACAAAAACTGTGGAGAGAAAAGGTTTGCAGGCAGCTGAGCGCAAACGCTGAGCAAAAAGGGAGGGATGTGTACGATTCACTCTGTTGCACTTTAACTCTTCCTGATATATATTTTTTTATTTATTCATTTATTTTTTTGAACGCTGGTTTCAGCTCAAATGTAACGAGTTGTTTTTATTTGTTCACCTGTGTGTATAATAAAAGGCATTTGGCTTTGGGACTTTTTGGTATGAAAAACAACACAAAGTTCAGACTGAGTTTTCTTCTGGAAGTGCCACAATGCTAGGTAATAAACTGCATTTGCATGACATGTAACCTGCTGCCTTGAGTCACGACAGTCCCCTCTACTCTGATGTAAACACGTTTTAACTATATGTCCACCTACCAGTCATTATTCCAGCTGGCTAACTGGCTCTCAGTCACAAGGTGTTACCACTGAGTACGACAGGTGAAGGCATGAGAGTCAGCCAACCAGTGTGTGGGTTCTACCTTGTTTAGACAGCCTCTGCCTGTCCAGTAGCCAACGCTAGCAGCTGTCTGCCGAGGTCAGACTGAGGTCCACAAACACAAAGACAGAGAGAAGCTGGACTACTCAACATTTTTGTCTGTTCTGTGTTCCTTGCTTATCTGCCATGCCCTTTAACATTTAAGAATAAGAAATACGTCAAAATGGCAAATTGGCAAAAGACTAAAACAAAAACAAAGTCAAACAGAAATACTTTTTTTTTTCTCCCATCCATCCATTCTGCCACTTATCCAAGGCTGCGGGGGGATGCGGGGGCAGCAGTCTAAGCAGAGGCACACAGACCTCCCTTCACCCAGCGACCTCCTCGTACGCAGCTGGATTTTGTTCTTCAGCCCTGTTGCTCCAATGTGATAGACCAAATGATCAAGTCAACATGACAAGATTTGTCAAACATGAACTGTCCTTGTTTGCTTCAGCCATAAACCTTGACTCTCAAAGACCTTTGTGGCGGGGCGTGGTCAGCGGTGCTGCTACAGGGTGGGCGGACGCACCTGCAGCGCATCCGCAATCACGCCTCGCCAGTGTTTAAAGACTGAGCTGGGTCCTGTATGTTGTTGTTGGTGGTGTTAATGTGTCCGGCTAACAGCGGGGAAGCTGCAGCCGAGTGGGAACAGCAACTGGTGAAAATAAATTAAAAAACACGCAAGCGTCATTGGGTCTGCCGTGGTCCTTTACAACCTTGAATTCCTAAATGAGCTTAATATTCTCCCCCAGATTCACCCACATCCAGATTTGGGTTGGACTGAAGATGTGACAACATCACAGCAGACAAAAGGAGACATTGTGGAGGTTGAAAAAGTGCTTAATAAAGAGGTGTGCTAATTAATGATTCATCATGCCTTGAGGGTTCACACTGGAAAATCTAAGAAACCTGTCAACACACTTGTGAAGGTTGCCATGTAATTCCAAGCGCCCTGCAAAGCTCTGCAATACAGTTTGATTATCCATCAGTGTGACGACTCAGTTGTTATAATGACATGACTACCCGGTTCCCCGATGTCTGCCAAATGAAAACAGAACAGCATCATCCCCAGAGGAGCTTAATGATCCGCAAACACACAGTCACGTCCACACATGCAAACGCAGCTAAACACGTGCACACAAACCCACACGGAGACAGCAGCCTATTGATCACTGTCAGATCAGTCTATAGACTGGAAACAAGCCTCCAAGCAACACAAAAATTGGGACACTGATGATTTGTTAGTTAATACAATCAGCAATGACAACTCCCCCTCCCAAATCCACACTGGCCACCCTGTCCCTCAGTTTGGCACACTTACGCACATTCAGAAACATCGCCAACAACCTCAAACATACACAGACACACACACACATAAATGCAGACACAGTAATTGACTGATATGGAACAGTGAACAAGGAGTTCTTGTCTGTTTTTGAATTATGTCTGGCGCTGGACGATTGTGGATGAGTCTCTGGCGAAAAAATACAGAGAGAAAGACAGAGAACAAGAGGGAGAATCAAGCATGGCAACTAGGAAAGACTCAGGCACAGAGCAGCAAACTGTGTGAACTTCACAGCTCCCCGCCCCAGGTCTCCATTGTGTCTCTTTTGCGGTACAATGGAGACCTGGGGTCTGACAAAAGCCATAAAATCTGAACACACAAGCATTTAATGAAGTGATTGGCCGGAGCCAAACTGGAACTAAACAACTTCAGTTGTCTAGACCAGCCATCTCTGGTTTTTTGGACGCTAGCTGGACCGGCCCGCCCGCCTGTCTCGGCAGAGAACTAATTGTGACACTCAGTGTGAAAGAAGGCGCCAGGAAAGTAGAGAGGAAGACAGGAAGGCAAGGAGTTAAGGATTCAATGAGAAAAGAGAGTGTGAGAGAAAGAATGAGGACAGATGCTGTAACTGTGACTAACGCTGGTTGTAACTAACGGCCACACAGCACAAAAGAACAAGGAAATTAGTGTTCACAGCCACAAGTGTTGAGAGGTAGTTTCAGGTCTTTGCGTGAGCTCAGTGTGATTAAAATGAAAGAAAAACATGAAGCAATTACCCCAATGGGTCTGTTAGAACGTACCTGCAAATTACTATATTATTATATACAGTTTGCGTTCATTTTTTTTAACAATTGTTTCTTTTTTTTATAACTCACATCAAATTATTTTTAGGTGAGAGAGTAAAGAAGGTAAAATCCACCTGCTGGGTGGCTCTAGCTTCCTCCCACAGTCCAAAACCACACATGTTAGGTTAAAGGTCTTAATGTAAGCATGAATGGACGTCTGTTCCTCTGTGTTACCCCTGCGAAACCGCCATTCTGTCCCGGGTGCACCCTACCTCTCGCTCTGCGACAGCTGGGACAGATTCCAGCTCCCCTCTGGACATAATTTTTTCTTTTCTCTTTCACTCTTTAGGTTTTTTTTCTGCGCAAAGTTGTCAGCACTTAGGCATAAAATGGTTATGTGCTTTATAACACAGGCTGCAAACTAAGAAATAAAAAGCCCAGCCACCAAACTTTTGACCGCCAATATATAATTTCCATGGAAACGGCAATCATGTGTTTTTTCCTGAAGATAGTTTAAATTAAATCTTGTGTAAATCTTATACCGGCAAAAGCTGGATAATTGCATTTCATATGCTCAGGTACAGCTGTTTTTTTTCCTTGCTAGTCTTAAGCACTTTCAGTTGCACTGAAGTTTTCTTCTTCTCCAAATTCCCAAAATACAACTCTGAGATTACGCTACATTTAAATTTTAAGCTGTCACATGTCTAGCATTCTCAAAAGATTTCAACAGTGATCCCAGTGGGGAAGTAAAGACAGTAAGAAAGTAATGATAAAAGATGACCCTTGAGGTCTGACTCAGAGCTTTGGAGGAAAACAAAGGATTGAGAAGGAGCACGCTCATGTGAGTCAAAACACACGTGCAAAGCATCATTTGGCTGCAACTTACGAAATCCTAAACAAAAACCGGAGGAAAGAAAAGCAGCTCAACTGTGCACAAGGAGAAGGTGGCTATAAACCGTAAATCATTTGCCTCACTGTTAATTGCCTGAGTATTATGCAAATAAAATGCATGAAAGCTGGAAATTTAAGTTACTCTCAAAACCACGAAAAAAAGAAACTGAACGGATGATTTCACTTCGAGTGCCCCACTTCACTGTGTTGCATCAGCCTCGGCAAATCAAATGCACCCAAAGCTTCCTTAAAAAGGAAGTCAAAGACAATGCTCCCCGACAGGTGATTTAAAAGGAAGAGGAGCACGTACACATTCACACACCGCTACCCCCCGCTCTTCACTTCGTTGTCTCTATACAGCCAAGGCCTCTACACCGCAGTAGGCTTTAATACACCTCAATCGAAACTGTATACAATTGTACCAGAAATTATAGTCAGTTTGGGCTAAATCAGTCACCTTTCGAATTACTGTGCAATGAAGTTGCACTAAAGGCTAAACACGGAGCCAAAAACCGTTATATTCCTCTGCAGTGTCTCCACTTACTGCTCATGTGCACACATGTAAATATCCGGTGTGTGTCATGCATCCTCTAGACCCGCTAAAATAAGTGTTAAAACGCGAAGAATTGCGTGGGAGACAAAAACAGTAGCACCCGAGTTAACAAAAGGTGAATGCCGAATCTCCCATGTTCCGTTAATGTGCGATTTCACCCAATTTCAAGCATGACTGACTCAATAAGATTCCCGCATCCCATTTAAACATTCCTCCAGAAATAACATTTATCCAATTTGTTTCATGGCTTCCCGCTTCCATGCACTCAAATCACACATGCCTTTGGCAGCCAGCAGGAGTAGTTCGGATTTCAAATGTAAAAAAGGGAATACTCTGTCCTCTCTAGGAAACGTATTTGTGGGCTAATCCAGCATGTCTATTTGCAGAGAGGGCATATAAAAGTAAATGTTCTTCTAATACCACTAATATGTGATATTCAGTTGTGTATTGTGTAGATGGTGCACCAGTGTGGCATACATAAGCCGGGAGTGTGCATTCAGTGATGAGTCACCTCATATTTCAGATGGTCATTTTGTACTAATGCATCAGGCAGGTAATGACCGTAGTCATGTTTTTAGTCCCCTTTCGGGGTGCTGTTCATTCCCCCCCAAAGAATATCACTTCACTGTGCCAGCTGTTTGTTTAGCTTTTTTCTTTCTGGCATTACTTCCCTTTGAGTAACCACGGATGGTACTGCTGGATGCGAAACCACTGCTGTTTCCAGGCACAGCGCCTATCTCAGCAGCAACACGCGGCAAAACACAGAATCCATCCAGCTAACAATGGCAACCCTCCCTATTCCACTACATTCCCCGCACTGCTCATGCTGCTAATTAAAAAATGAACCAGGTAATTAACCACCTTGTCCCATTGTTTGAGATGGAATATTTCTCTTTCCGAGCCACGCAAGTGTGTTCGTTGGCAACTTATAATGACAGTTTGAGGGGTTATTTTTGTTTCACTGTGCATCCTTCACTCCAGTTGAAATAACCAGCAATGAAGATGAGGCAAAAAAAGTGGGAAAAATAGCAGAGCTTGTTGCGTGTGATGGTTCTTTGCCTTATCGCAGAATACAGCTCTTTTTTTGACAGAATTGCTTATCTCCGGTTTTTGCTGTATTTCACTTATTGCACAAGAAAAAAAAAGAATGAAACTGTGGGATGACTACTGACACATAATTATTACCACACGAACCAATTACCATTTTAAATTTAAAGTCAGTGAAACATTTCAGAGAAACTGAGTTGTTTTTTGGGGGCTTTTTTGTGGGTTTGATGCGCTCGTAACTTCATGTACAACAAAGCCTGAGCGACACCACGCTCTGGAGCAAGGCTCCTCAGCACAGGATCAGTAGTTATACCATTATGTAAACTAGAAACTTAAACTTTGTGATCCCCAGAGAAGAAAAGAATAAGGAACATTGATCTCTTTCATGAAGCTGACGGCCACCTTCTAACGTCGGTAAAAATGTGCGGCATAAATTTTTTTGCAGCACTGCTCGCTACTTTTTATTTCACCTACAAGCGATCAAGGACAAATGTTTTTAGTGAAAGAAGGTAGAGAAGCTGGCGAAAGTAATTATCACAGTTTTTTGCTCGTGTTTAAGGTTAAAGATAAAGCCTGCAGCAATAATGAGGACTGCTTTGACGAGGAATGTGATGTGTCTGAATTTCACTTGTGAATTATGGTATTTTTTTAATGCCTCTGGATGATTCTACTTCACTCTCACAGCTTTAGCAGAATCTGAGAATGGCCTAGAAGGAAAAGGAGGAATGATTGTAAAAGCACTAATAACGATTTTTCAGAGAAAGAAACGTATACAATTTTAGTATTTCAAATGCAGAGTGTAATTTAGGCTGTCAGGTTACATTCAGAGAGCTTGCTACCTTCACAGCCAGAGGAAAGCTTGAGAGAGCCATCACCAACTGGTTTGTGAATTCCTATTTTAAAGTGTTGATCTCATAATTATGATAAGTCAGTTATGATAATGTCACAAGCAAGGGTTTGATCTGACTGACTGAGTCTTTGGACACCGCATGTGATAGTGATCATTCATCCATCTACTTCCACATATCCAATTCAGGGTCCCAACTGGGGTTTAAGCCTAGCTGTAGTAGGGCAAGCGGCTGTGTTCACCCTGAACAGGTGGCCAATCTATCACAGGGCTAACACATAAAGACAGACCAAATATGCTCATCATGTGGGAGGAAGCCAAAGTACCTGAAGAGTACCCACGCAGGCACAGGGAGACAGCCAGTGGATTCAAAACCAGGGCACGCTCTGATGGGAGTCACTTGCCTCACCAGTTCATCAAATGAACATCACTGTGTATTAAAACGATGTAAAACTAGTGACTGAGACCAAATTTTAAGCAAGTAGGGTCAGTGTCTCATATACCTTTATACAAACTGACAATTTTGCAACCAGAGGAGTTGTAACCTGCCAGTGATTTAAAACAGTGCTAGTTTAAGGCACTGCTATACTGACACCAAAGTGTTTCTCTTGCTATTGTCTTTGGAACAGAACCCTCTCCAAAAAGCCAAGTCCGATAAAGACATATCACCAGGCTCATGTATGTGGGAGAGACCGGGGAGAGGAGGAGTGTAAAGCACAGAGCAGAAGCAACGAAAGAAAACATAGAAATACCCAAGTTGATGACAACTTGTTAGGCGGGAACTACAGTTCCCCAATAAGTGTTAATTGGTCTAAACCACAGATGGACAGCTACAGAGCAATTCCAGATATCTGTAAGTCTTATGGCAGGAAAGCTAATGGAGCCTGAAGGAGTAGCACGGAGATGAGTATTTATTTTTTTTAGTATTACTGAATACAGCATTAATGATCTTTTACGAGCAGGCCAGGATAACTGGAATGCTTTTCCATTAGAGCTGGAGGACTTTTTATTGATCTGTGAATTGCAGCAGTAGGTCAGTTTCTTCACGTCTAACAGAAAACTGGCTGAACAGTCTCAAAGGAAGAATTGAAATAGAAATCACAAAACCTTAAACAGTAAATAATGGAATTATAATGACACAGGGTGGCTTGTGATACAGGTTTTTTTTTTATTATTATATTAAAATCCGTTGGTTTTCATCCAAACAGTA
The DNA here is from genome assembly GCA_015108175.1 of Pelvicachromis taeniatus. Lineage (NCBI taxonomy): Eukaryota > Metazoa > Chordata > Actinopteri > Cichliformes > Cichlidae > Pelvicachromis > Pelvicachromis taeniatus. The sequence continues at coordinate 81,674 of VURO01021297.1, forward strand.
ACAGACCAATGAAAGATTTTTCAATGAGCCCTTCTGATCTGTGTCCAGCGAGCTTGATTAGAAAGATGGTTTTTGCCAATTTTTTTTTGCCGGCCAGATAAAAGGCCTTCAAAAACCAACTGCAATGTGTCACAAAGAGAAAGAAGGAGAAAAAAAATGCGGAAGTGTGAGAGACAGACAGGCGGACAGGGAGAGTGAGAAAAGAATAACTCATTGTGTGTGCTCTCTCTGGGTGGACAGCCTTTGTAATGAGAAATATTAACATTGCCAGACTCTTTCAGCCTAGTTGAAAAAAAAAAACTGTGCAAACACAAAAGAGCGCCCCTAAAATCCATCCAACCAATCAATGGTCTTTAGAGAAAAGGCAGCGCACAGAGAAGAGTGCCATTGAAAGCTAAATTATTGCAATTTTTTCTTCTTTTTTTTTGTCTGAAACATATGTTAGTACAACAGTAATAGGTGAGTAAGACAATGAATGACATGCAAGAGGCCCATCAGGGTTTTTTCTTCTGTTTGGATAAAATAAATACAGATTCAGATGCTTTGCCATTGTGCTCAAAAGCCTTTTATTTCTTACCAAAAAGTCTTCCTGACATGTTCAGGAAGATCTCTTTATTTGATGAATATCTGAATGGATGTGACGCTGAACACAGCAAAGTATGTCAGTCGTAACCCTCAAGGCTGAATCTCTGAAGATTTTGAGCCAAAGCATTTCAACAAGACTCCACATGAGCTCTGTGTGTGATAGTCACACTTATCACTTGTAGTCAACAAGAATGCGGATTTTCTAATCATCTCCCTATAAAAGAAATTAAACTTCCACAGAGATTTATCTTTGCTTTCAAGCAAAGTCAGTCAATACATTATTATTTTTTATATAATAATACTTTATTACAGTATTTTCATTTGTCACCATACAGTTTCATGAAAGATTGCCTCTTTTGTACATCATAACCTCAACATAGTTTCCACACAATAAAGAGTCACAGAGTGAAAAGGATTTAGTCCTTCCTGAAATGATGGCAAAGGAGTTATTCGGTGAGGGCAGCTAACCACATTAATTTTATGAAAAAGCTCTTGAAAACATAAGGACAAATGTATATGAGCGTTAAAAGAATGCTGCTGTTGGCTAGCCATAGCTTAACTCACTTGCTGTGTCCCAATTCAGGGGCTGCATCCTTCGGAGGACCTGGTCTTCACAGTCTACGTGGCCCTCCGAAGGCCGAGAAGGCCGGAAGTGGGACGGTCTAGCCTTCAGATTTGCGTCACCAGCTGTTCCTGCCCTTACCGCTTCTCCCCACCCTTACCGCTTCCACTTCCTCGGTTTTACCGTCTCCGTTGCTGCTGCCAGTGATGGAAACTGGAATTGGTTGGGCCGCGCTATGAATTCTGGGATATGTTGGGGCACAAAGGATACACCCGACCCATCCTTCAAATTCGGGAAATGAAGGAAACATTTGTAGGCCGGTTACGTCACAGCGACGCGATGAAGGCTGTCCCAATTTGTCGGCCGCATTTGGAGCAGCCTTTGAATTGGGACAGCCTTCGTCGCGTTGCTGTGATGTAACCGGCCTACAAATGCGGCCCACGAAGGATGCAGCCCCTGAATTGGGACACAGCAACTGACTCATTACCATTCCAAGACGCATCCCTGCCTCCTGTAACCACCTTGGGGCGGGTCTACCATGCTCTCACCCGGGCAGCGCACCTGCGGTTAATCCTGGACAATGGAGGGTAGTTATGGCCAGCTTCACTGCCGCCAGTTCATCAACCCAACTAAGTTGGTAACAGGCTCTAGTGCGAAAGCTCAAGATCCAAGTTCCTGCTTTACCTTAGTTACCTTGTTGTCTTTTCTCCCAGCTCAGCTCGCCCGCTATACCACGACATCACCACTTCAGTTCACCTGCTAGACTCTGGACACAAATCCAGGCAGGATTCTCAGCCACTCTCCTAAAGGTGTCATCAACCACACCACCTGCCTGCCCTCCTGCCACCCACTCAGACCTCTGCCTTCTCCCGCTGAGCCTCAGCCTCCTCCTGCCCAAGTAAGCCACTCCATTCCAGCAATCAGTATAGCTCCAGGACCAATCCATGCACCCACTAACTCCTTTCCCCTCTATCTAGTACGCTCCGCAAGCACCGCATCAGTCTCCATTTAAGTAACGTGCCTTCGGCTGCTGCGCTGCAATCACCTGCCCTGTACAGTATTGTGTGTTAAGCCAAGGTTCTAGATTTTGTTCCTCCCCTGCACCAGCATTCTCCCCACCAAGCCCTATATTGTATATCAAACCAAGTTCCTAGGTTTGTCTCTTCTTGTTTTCTGTGTGCCTTTTTAAATAAAACCACTACTTTAGTTGAACTATCTCGCTTCCGCACTTCATCCCGCAATTGGGTCCAGTTTTGTACAGATAAAAGGTAGTTTTAGAGTTTTGGTGGTGATACAGTGATCCAGAAAAGAATATTTCTCTTTGAAAAGTTTACTGCTGGAAAAGCTTAGTTTAAGTTTAATGACATCATTCACGAAACAGAGTGTCTGAATTCACAAAACTATAAGTTCCAGTCTGGTATGTTTGGCTAAACAGTCAATAGAAATTTTACTATACCCCTACTGCTGCTATGGCAAATTCTTTTCAAAATGCATCAAATTCAGAGTGTTGCTATCACAACTGGAATGAAAACATCATCATTAGTCAGGCTTTTTGCAGGGAAAATTGTTAAACCTGTCAGCTCCATTACCCTGGTGGAGATTTAACGATGCAGTATTAATTCTTACATAACATACAACTATTCACCTGCCTTACTGCATACAGTGTGACAGAGACAGAACAACGGAGCTGCGTAGGTGTAGCTCCCACTGTTTCTTCTGTGCAGACAAACTGCGTTGCTGATGAGAGGAGGTAAGGTCGACGAAAGGCAGCAGGGAGATTTCTCCCACTTCCAGCATGAAATGAAAGCAGCACAGGCTATACCTACAGGAGTGTCGTAAAACATGCTTAACCTTGTTTCTGTAGAGTAATACAGTCATGTGAAAAAGAAAGTTTTTAAAGAATTCTATGCAAGTAATTGCTATGATTCAGTAGCTTGTAGAATCCCTTTTAGCAGTAATACCTTGAAGTAATTGTTTTCTACATCACTTCAGTCTCTCGCATCATTGCGGGCGTTGCTTCTGTTCAATGAGGTTTGAGGACATTCGTTTTTGCACAAATCTTTTAACGTCCCACCACAGCACTTCAGTCAGGTTCAGATCTGAGCTTTGACATTTATTTAACAAAAACTAGCCCAAATTAAAAAGTATATGAAAATCTATATAGTATACTACATGATTTAATAACTTGCAGCGTCACATTTAGCAGCAATAATCTGTTGAAGAAGGTTTTTCTGTCCTGTGGTCTGTTCGGGTGCAGCTTTGCAAACCTGTTCTTTTTAGAGAAGATGCTTTCTCCTTGCAAATCTTTCAGAAAAACCATACGGCTTTTTCTTTTTGTATTATCAGAAACTTGAACATTATCGTGCTAAATGAGATCTGAGTGTGAGGTGTAGCTTTTGTTTTTTTGTGGTAGTTTCTCTGAGCTTTGCACGGTCTCACCAGAGGAGAAGTTGCAAGGACGTCCACTCCTGAGAAGATTTTGGCATTGTGTTAACTCACAGCTGAATGCTCCAGACCAGCAAAGTGCCAAAACTTCTGAGAGGTGCTCACACTTGCTTGATGATCACTTAATCAAGTGCATTTGATTAAGTGCTACTGACTGTCTTAAATCCCATGAAAGCAGCATGGCTGTACTCTGTAGAGACCTATGAAAACATTCTTTTTAACCTGACTGTAAACGACTTAGCATACCATAATTGATTAAAGTAACTGGACAGGCATCAGATACATTACGGAAACAACGGTAAGAAGTTAAAGTGTTTGCCTGGTTCTTACAAAAATCTTTGTATTTCCACCGACTCTAATTAATAATGCATTCATTTTCTGCACCGGCATCTCTGCTGGTAATGAGTGGTGTGCACCCTACCTTCCCACAAAGATGAGAGAAAAACAACGGCAGTAAAGACTGCCAGGCACCCACATAAGCATATATTTGCATTACTGAATTCACTAGGTCTACCTGAATCACTACATTTATTAACTAACCCCTAACCTTACTTTTATCTGCGTGTACCTGTTAACAAAAACATGCACGTACACACCAAACAAAAAACTCTATTAAGCCTGACTTATAAAGCCTTTGGTATTTTACAAGGGTCTCAAAGCAGAATGTAATTGTTTAGTTTTACATTGTTACACTCCACATTAAAGTCATAATCTAGGACACACATTCGCGTGGCCTTCGATCGCTCTGTCAATTACACAGAGGAAGTCAGAGAGGAGGAAAATGATGAGAGTCAACAATGCATGGAACATCAATGTGTCCAACCACCACTGTCTGTTTAAGTGGAATCGACTTATGCTCATTTCCCAAATTAAGCATATCTGACTGTCCCACCGCTGCAGGGGCTACAGGAAGCACAGGGACCCGTGGAGAGTCTCCCTCACACACAAACACACACTCCATTTCTCCGTTTCTCTGCAGGGAATCAATGATGTCTGCTTAATTATTGGGTGAATTTAATCAGCGGCACAGCAGTACGAACTGCCTTGTGACCCATTGGCTGTCAGGAAGTCATTTGGTTTCTAACAGTTAGTGTTCGGATACCACCACAATAATTAAGGGTACAACATTTTAATTGTTACAAAGGTGTAGAGGTAGCAGAAAAACTACCTCTGCATTGTGGCGGCTGTGTGCTCACATATTCTCACACACTGGTTTTGTGCAAATGGTGCCAAAACACCACAAATCTCTCTGACCTAGAAACCATTGAAGTGATTAATGATTCTTACCTTCGGATTAGCGTTTAAAAAGGAATTAATTAACAGGCCTAGCATTATGTTGTGATTTATTATAAAGACAAACAGTTTAGATTATTAAGAATTTATTCTTATCCTTCTATTGTAAATAAAACTTGGTGCTAAATGGAAATACTGTTGTGTCAAAAAACTACAAAACCATGCAAAAATGTCCACTTAATAAAATAGAACACAATCGTCTGAATACATACACATACATTATAAAGCTTTAAGAATCGGTGTTTTACGCAATCGGTAGACCTGTAAGTTTTTTATTTTTGTCACACAAGACAGAACAGCGTTTTATATTCTGCGTGGACAATAGCGCTGTGATTTGTCAATAGAAACTCCTCATGTAATTCTTAAATCTACAAACCTCTTAATTTAAGTGCTTTAATTGGCCATGCATCATCATTTAAAATGCATGCAGATATCTGTGAATTCAACCATTTTCAGGTAAGTCAAAGAAGCTCTTCAGCAACAAACACACAACAGAAGTCTCTTCACACTTTTTATCTTGTGAAGTGCACTCAGTCCAACCTGAGGAGACACAAAAATGTTGCTCTGAGCAGAGACTCACAAACCTACCTTCCTTCAAGCTGATCATAAACTGTGTGTGTATATATATATATATATATATATATATATATATATATATATATCTACACACATACATGAATGAAAGTTTCTATCTATTACTATTATGGGTTTAATCTTTAAAGGCTTATCAAAATAATTAGATATTTTGGGACGTAAGCATATTGGCTTTCTTGCAGAGAGTTGTGTGACGAGATCAATTCAGTTTCAAGCCTGCAAGCATGAATAATGATGATGAAGTCTTGAGGCAATTAGCTTAGTTTACCATAAAGCTTGGAAGCACGGGGAGAAAGCTAACGTAACGCGCTCCCTGAAGTTACAAAAAACATGTTGCAGCATCTCTAATGTCCACAAATTACCACACAGCATCATGTTTGTTTCACTTTCACAGCCACATGGAAAACAACTGGAAAGATCCCAAAAATGAGAAAAACATCTTTATAAAAGGTTCATATGTGACCCAAGCTTCATATAATGGGCACATCTATATGAAATATACTAAAAACACCATTTGTGGGTTTTGCCACGACACTAACACTCATCCTAATCTCATCTACAAAGCAAAGAACGCGTTTCTCAAAATGTCTTCAAAATCGTGATTTCAGCATGTGGTAATATGAAGAAAATGGGCCATGGAGCAACTTTGATTCAAGACAGAGCATCAGTGTATTTAGCTCATGATACATCACCCAGGTTATTGTAATGTGTCACGTGCTAGCTTTAAGTTTTGTCTTTGATTGGCGATACTGCACTAATTACTGAAATTAAAATCTATTGGGAAATCACGGAGGCTCAAAAACAGTCACATCCAGTACAAATTCATCTTGTTTCACTAAAATCTGACCAATGCTGTAGAAGCGTAGCAGTTCTAGTGAGGGACGCCTTGTCATGGCGTAAGCTCACGGTCCCTTGAATCATGTAAAAAAGAACTTGTAATCTTAAATTTAATTAACTTTAGATAAGGTTTTTACATAAATCAGTGCTTTTGTTGCATCATTTCATTTGCCCTTTTTTGAAAAGGTTTAAGTCTGTTCAAACAAGTTAGTTATTAAGGTAACTTTTTTTCCAAAACACGTTCTTTTTCCAGCATATTCAATGCAAGTGCAGTTATGTGACAAGCAATTGAAGAAGCTCATTAATTGGTGGTCACATAAATATGACAAATTAAATATTGAAATCAAATTTGGCCTGAGGCACTTTTTTCCATTTCTTTTATTTTTGTCCTGAGCATAAAAATCCAAAAAGAAAAACAAAACCTTATTTATTTTTCAAGTGGATTCGTAATAAAATAACACAACAACAAACTTTAATTATATATACACAGATTTATAGATATCTAGTTTAGAATTTGCCAATAAAAACTGACTGAACAGCTACAACAGTTGCCAAATACCATTTAAACATCCTAAAATATCTTTCGACAGCTACACAACAAGCATGATTTCCACCTTGCCTCAGAGTCTCCGGGGCGTCTTCCTGGCTTCCAGATAGCACCTCTGACATTTGTGGAACGATCTAATGAAAGTATTCTGAGAAGCGTCTCATCACTCTCCAAAATGATATTGATCGGAATAGATCAATGAAAAGTCTGCAGGGTAAAACCAGTATTGTCTCATCAGAATACGTTTTTCCATCAGAACTTACACGATGCATTGTCATGGTGCATGTACATGTAGAGGCTACAGTGAAGAATGTGAAATTCTCTCATCTAAACGAGTACTTTAATATTGTAAAAGCCAAAAAAGCAGCCCCTGCAGTATTTACAAACCTTAGTCAATCCCCTTCTACTGTCGAAAATCCATTGAAAACACTTGGTCAGCTGCCTCAACTGATGAGCCAGCACACCAGGTGAACAGCAAAGCCCAAACCACACTGGTGCTAAACAGTATTTCCCACATATAGACATTATCTTTCCTTAAGGGCAAGCTGACCATTCACTGCCAGTCAGGTGCATTTACCTGCTATTCCAGTGGCTTTCTTGTTCTGTGGTTGGATTGAGTCATCCTTGTTTGACTCTGTGCAGTTGCATTGATATGGAGGCTTGCGCCTACCAGAAGCTGCAGCAGAACAAGGTCCGGTTCATGTACCACTATGCTCTGATCACAGTACAGTTCATCTGCAAGACGAGAAGCTTAATTATTCATTTATGAATTAATAAATGATTCTTTGCGTCCTGGCACACTTTTACTAAATGCATGAACCGAACATCTCACACAAGAACGAACCAAACATAATCTGACTGCTCTTTCCAACATGTGGTACAGCCTTTTAAAAATGGCTTCTTCATGATGATTCAATGATGACCTCTGTTGCACTCCATACCTCAGTGATAACAGATGCTAAAGTCTTTTTTTTAAAACGGTGAAATGTACACTGTTTTCATTTTACACGTCTGAGATACTGATTCATATATCTGTATCCCTGTGCTATGGTATTAAGCAAAAGTGTTTGCTTAGTTGAGCCAATTATTAGGTATACCTTGTGCAAACCAACCCATAACAGCTCTGCGTTGCATGTTAAGTAGAAAACCCATTCTATCTGAATGCATAGTCTATAAAACTATGCAAATGGGAGAACTGGAGCAGGTATAATTGCTCAGCATGTGCTAGGAATGAGAATGGCTTTTCATATGAGCTAAGGACATATTACGTTAATGACACCATTCTGCTAAATGGCAGACAGATGGAAAGTTCACAGAGACAAATAGCTGTCTTAGTTCTTAATCACATGTGCAATTAACTGCAATATGAATGTGGTTTGATTGGCTTGTGGTAGCCATGTTTGATTTAACAGTTGTTTTGCGGTCATATTAGGCTAAATCTTGGAACAAAGACAAGTTTCACCTAAAAACAAGCGTTTTATGACCAAAACAAAAGTGGAAGAAGGGTTTTGTTTTGAGGTGGAGTGTGTTGTCGAAGGGGGTCAAAAGGGGTGCAAATGGAACAACATGCACTGTAATACTGACAGGAAAAACAGAATAGCATTCCCACTGAGATTATGAAAATCTGAGGAATATGTGGATTGTAAAATTACTTTGTAATGTATGCACTGCAGAGTTTTTCCACCAACAGTTCATAGCAGGTTAAGAATTTATGCTGTCTGAAAAGTAAAAATCTGTTTGGCTGTTTATCATCCAGGTGTCAGGCTCTGAAAGCAGCTACCAGACTAACCCAAACCTGAAAGGACGGGATGCCATGAAAAAGGTAAATAAACTTGTAAATCGTTTAAACAATATATTTAATTGAAAATGGCACAAAACTTACTTGGTTGTGTTCAGTTTTGAAGGTGATGTTAGCAACATGTGTCAAAAAATTGCTGGGATAGACCAGACGGACCAATCGCGACCAACTATGTCAAATGACAACATGACTGTGAGTCTTTCAGAAGAAGCGACCGTGAGGCGTTGACAACTCTGTGATAGAAGGTGGTTAATTCAGCTTCATAAAAATATTTCTGAGAATAACAGAAATATTTAGGAATTTCATCTATTTTCAGCTAGTAGAAAATATCACTAAAAATATTCAGAGAATTCAAAGACATGTCTGTACTCAAGAGAGGCAGCTAAAAATCCTGAACGGTCATTATCGTTAAGCTGTAGGGTGACACTGGATTAAAAACAGTCACAATTATGTGGTGGAAATCACAGAATTGGCTCAGGAACATCTCTAAAGACCATTTGTCATTGAACGCATTTCACCGCTGGAGCCACAAATTCCAGTTAAAACCCGTTCATGCAATTCATAACCAGGATTGATCTCTTGGCACTTCACATTGTCGAGTAGTCAGACCTTCAAGTATCACAACTAAAACCCAAAAATTCCTTAAAAGCAAGCCTGATGACAGTGGATAGGCAGAGGTCAAGTGTGAAATTGTCCTCTGCTCTGACAAATTCAAACTGTTTTTTTCTGGAAATTATGAATGTTGTGTTCTCCTGGCTACAGAAAAGAGGAGCAATCAGACCACAGTTCTAAAGCCAGCATCCAGGATGCTATATTAAACCTGACTGAGGGCTTTTTTAAGACCATTACCAGTATTTGGGGATTTTAAAGTCTGATATATCAGGTATTTTTTTCTCTTTTTGACACTCAAAACAGAAACAGATTTCCCCAACATGCAGTTATTTAGGAGTTCTTACCCAGATAATCTGTGCCTATGAAATTAAAAAATAATCTTGATTTATTGTCATAAGAAGTCATGGATTTATCAGCTCATACAAATGCAGATACCGACAGATTGCACATAGCTATCAGTTGATATATCAGCCTTTTTCAATGTTATACATTAGAAACACATTAAAAATGTAATAAAAAGGCACTGAATTGCTTAACAGCTCAAATGCTAAATCAAGCAAAAAGCGAGAGAAACAATTTCCAAGGAGCTACGGTAACTGGTCTCTTCAGCTTCCAAATGTTTCGATTTGTCCTTAAAGAAGAGATGCACACACACACACACTCATCCGTGTTCAATTTTTTTTTTTTTATAAAAAAAAGTCCTTTTCAACATTTTTTTTGTATTATTTTCAGTTAAATTCGATTGTTAAATGAAATGCAAATCATTGCATTCTCGCGTCTTACACCGGATCCTATTTGGAAACAGGTTCAAACTATGCACTCAACTATCATCGCAACTTTGAAAGGAAAATATTCAAAGTTGCAGCAGATTTCCATTATGCTTATGAAAACTTGGCTTTGCCCAACTTGGACGTGTCTCAAATGACTTCATAAACTTGAGCTGGACTTGCCTCAACAGATTTAAAAACAGCACTGGCTGCAAGGCTTTCCACTCTACGCTCTCGTTTTCTTACTCCAAACTGACACACTGGATGATGTACTTCAAACATCAAAAAGACATCTTTACTCACTCCAGAGTTTGCGTCTTCCAAATACACTGAAAATAAAAACACCAGGCTAACATCCAACCGGAATATAAGAAAGATACAGCTTTTCTGAGCCAAGTTTACAGCTTAATAGTACACTTTGTTTGTTTTTAGGCTATCAATTTGACAGGTTAATTACAAGGAGAGGATACAGCATGCAGTATGAACCATCTCATTTAATATCAATTTAAATATTCATTAAGGCTATTATCAGAACTCTAATACTAATTCATAGTCTGATCATAGCTAGTTGCCACGGTAATGAATACTAGATGAGAAGATTTTTCTTTTTATGTCAAATTTTTATGATCTTTACTGCAATACTACTGTCCCAGTTGAGCTGTTTTGAGTAAAAGTGTAAAGCACACATGCTCCAAAAAGGCTTAATGTCACATTTGAAGAGATCTGCATGCTTCACAGCTGAGGCAACATAGCTAATTTCTGCAGAATTGTTATTCTTTAACCTTATTTTTGCCTCTATCAAATTCTCCAAAATGGCTTATTCAACACAGCAGAACCAGAATCAGAATTCATGCATTCAGGGCGCATTTTAGGGGACATTTATTCCCCCTCGGTGAGTAGCGAGACTTTCCTTCCTAAATAAAGGTTATATTAATGCAGCGCATTTAAATAAGTATCAAAATGGTGCCTTGTGGAAGCTTGGACGGTTACGAGTGCAGATATCAAACAGCAGCATCAAAAGTTTGCCTCTCACCACACCACAGCTGTTGTATAAACAGAGCCAGAGCATATTTACCCTTTAGCTAAAGGTGTCTCTTGAGCCGATATGTTTATATACCCGAACATCCTTCACAGGCTGCCTGGAGGGGGCTCACGCCTGAACTTTAAGCTTTTTACTTCACAGTAGGGGAGAAAAAGCAACTAGTATCAGAGGTCATTTGGAACACTTCCCTTTTTTTCAGCTATGTGCTCATACATGATCACTCACAGCAGCTACAGCATCAGCACACAGGTACACACCTGTATCCAGGGAATTGCACTGTGCAGTAAATATCTTGAAAAAATACGTTTGAAGAAGAGGTTGAAAGAGATGGAAGACCTTTATGGATTATTTCCCAGTGCAGACAGCAATGTGGGAAAAGGAGGAGAGCGAGAGAGACAGAACGAGACAATGAGGGAGGAAAAAAACGATGCTGCTGCAGAAGGAGGGAGAAGTGAAGAAGGAAAGTCAGAAAGAGAGAGAGAGAAAGACAGACAGTAGGGGGAGAAGAACAGCAAATGTTAAGTAGCAGTTGAAGTGGAAGAATTCCAGTTTGGATTCAAGCTCCTTGGCTAATGAGGATCATTAACGTGGCCTGCCCAGCTACTCCAAACGCTGGGGAGGACTGCAAGAAGGAGGATAAAAATAAAACCTCTCAAGCATATCCCCACAAGATTCATAAGGCGGGCACTTGTAAAAAAGATATAACACATGCTGGCTGCGGAAGGTACTTCATAATGTAACACCACATGCCACAGATCCTGAAAACAGCAATACTTACCCAACAAGAGCACTCAGCTGAACTCTGAACTATTTGGATTTAAAGCACGATGGCAAAAGAAGCCATTTTCGCCCGCTATTTCGCAGATTGAAAATAAAGACAGAGGTGATAACGTCCATACAGCACTCCATGATACAATATAAATCAGAGGCTTATCAGTTCAGCTGTGTCATCCCATTTGGGAAATTTGCCTCACAGGTTCGGGGCAGAAAGGCGAGGAAAAAAGGGCTCCGCCGTAAAGCTCTCATATCTTACGCACATTATTTCAAGTGGGCAGTTCAGATTCCTCTACACATTTTATGATCCTATCAGCTTTGTCGTTTTCCATCTCTTCAATTGCTGTTTAACACACAGTAAAACTGAAGCCGCACACAACGCCAAGCTCAAAAACCAATCCAAGTTCCGTCCTGCCCCCGTAAATCATAAGTGATATACAGTTTTTAAGCACTTCTGACCACATTCAAAGCACAGTCCATTGATTGGCTTTATTCCCGGGTTTAAAAATAGTTCTTCAATGGTTCAGAATACAAGAAAGTAAATGCCTTCGTACGAAATCTAACCTTTGCATACTATTTAGAGTATGTGAAATTTTACCAAAAAACCTCAGTTTCGGTTTCGTCAGCCCTTCGGTCTCTTATTTTTTCCTTGAGAATGCTCACAGACTCTGCTGTTTGAGACTCAAGGCAGTCAAACAGACAAGTGTCTTGATAAGATTAGCATAATTGGCACATTCATCCGTTCTCTGTTAATAAAGTGCTTTGTGGTTGAGAAATCAACAGTGTAGAGATGTGATGCTCACAGTTGGAATGGTCTCCAGCGTTTACTTAAACAGCCTCAGCCTTCGTTAGTACACAGTAAAGATACGTTTTGACTACAAAATAATCCCAGATAGGGTTGTGCAGCCTTAAGCAAATCAATTAAATCTCAGCAAAATGAAATGAACAGCAGTTTGAAGATGCTTCTGGAAAACCAAGGAACTGTACTGGCAAACCATTTTTCATTATTGCATGATGAAAAGCACTGTCATGGAACACACGAGTACGTGAATGTTTCTGAATCGCTGAAATAAAAGAGCTGGGTTGTTAGATTGACAAAATACATAAGCACAATTGATTGGTAACAAATGTGTTTTTTTACCTCTTCTCTAATTGTATTCCAGTCTGCACACAACATTCATGTAGCAGCTTCTTGCAGTTTAAAATAAAAGTACACCTTTTATCCATTCTAATATTGTTGTTTTGTATTAAGCAATTTTAAAAAAAAATCTGATCTTTAGCAGGTCTTAAAATTACATAAATACAGCCAAAGATGATCTACAACACAAGACATAATATACTGTGTCATTATTTATTTAACAAAAACTGGGCCAAAACACAGGAGCTACTATTTCTGCTATGGTGAAAAACCAAGTACACCTTTACTGCTTAAATTGGAATTAAGAGGGTAAGTCACAGCCAAAAAAACTTGCTAATCAAATGCAGTTAAATAACTGATCGTCAGCATGTGTGAAAACCAGAAGAAAGCCTCATCTGTCTAAAATGAACATGGCAGCATGGCTTGTACTGAGCTGCATCTGAACAAACCCCAAGGCTTCTGGAACAATGTCCTTTGGACAGGCAAGACTGAAGTGGAGATATCTGGTCATGATGCACGGCCACCGCATGACAAAAACACAACATGGCATATTTGTGCAGCTCACACCAACAGTCAAGTGTTGCTGTGGAGGGGTGATGATTTGGGCATCCACAGGACCTGGACACTAGGAAGTCATTGAGTTGACCGTGAACTCCTGCAAATGCCAAAGTATTGTAGAGTCAAATGTGAGGCCATCTGTCTAACAGCTGAAGCTTGGCCCAAACTGGGTCATGCAACAGGAGAATGAACCCAAGCACAGCAACAACAACAGAGTGGCTGGAAGAAAAAAAAAAAGATTCGAGGTGCCGTCCAGTCAACGTCCAGACCTCAACCTGGCTGAAATGCTGCGGCGGGACTTTAAGAGAGCCGCTAATAAACGAATGCCCACACACTTCACTGAACTGAAGCAACATTGTTAAGAAGAGTGGGTGAAAACTCCTCCACAACATTGTGAGAGATAAAATCATAGAGAAAACAACTGCTTCAACAATTTGTGCTGCTAAGAGTGGTTCTACAAGCTACTACATCGTAAGGTGTACTTAGTATTTCACACACTGCTTTTTCATTTTGGTTTAGTTTTTAAATAATGATAAATAATAATATTGAGCTATGTGTTGTCATTCATAAGAGGTTGTATAATTTTAGAACCTGCTAATGACCACGTTTATTATATCCTCAAGCATAAAACCTTAGAACAGCAAACATGTGTACTTTATTTTTCCCTTCACCGTATTTGCAGCCAATGATTTCACCAGTTATCACGACGAACATCACTGGTAGGATGTCAGCTAATTAGCCACTTGTAACCAAAGAAACTTTGTGTGGTGCAATCCAATCAAGTCATTGACTATGTTCATCCAGACAGCCTTCATGAGAGAAAAAGAAACAATCACGATTGCAGTGAGTCAGTTCAGACTCCATATCAAAGGACTCCAGATCTGGATCAGGGCCAAAAAACTCAATACATACTATTTATTTAACACCGTTATGCTAATGGACCTTGTTTTTAAAAGGGCTTTTGTACTGCCTTCGTGAGCACTTATACTACTCCATAGGGGTACACCACTAGAACAGAGCTAGAGGACACGGCACCCACAGCTGGGCAGGCAAACCTGAATGTTATATGTGACTGAATTCCACAGCAACACCGAGGAGCCAATGAGGGCGGAAAAGTAACGAGCCTGGGGAATCTGCCCCCAGGAATCTCATCATATACACTGATCTTAATGAGTGCATATTTCTGTGAGTATGC
>VURO01021300.1:0-10420 GCA_015108175.1 Pelvicachromis taeniatus
GCATACATGTAAGATATTCATTAGGAATACAGTCCATGATAGTGTTATGCCAGGATTTCTCCGTTGGAATTGCTGTCGTGCCCCAAAGGAGCAAAATATTCTTCCTGGCCGCAAAGGAGAGCAGCTGAAACAGTCTTTTGTGCTTGCTTTTAACGGCCAGATTGTCTGTTATTCCCAATAAAAGGCATAAAGGATCCAAGGGAACGACCAAGTTAAAAATATTAGAAAGAGCCTTTACAACATCTGACCAGAACAGTTGAATTTTTACACATGACCAAAAACAATGCAGAAAATTACCCTCCTCCACATTACACTTCCAGCATAGAGAGGAAGAATTAGTGTCTATTTTGTTTTTAATGACTGGTGTGATATATGCCCGATGAATAATTTTTAACTGAATTGATTTAGATCGGTTACAGACAGATATCTTATGAGCACAGGCCCAAATCTCTTGCCAATCCCTAACATTTATAAAATGACCAAGGTCTCTTTCCCAGGCCAGTTTAACAGCCATGGAACGCCAGACATGTATTTTGAGTAAGCGCCGTCTCCTCTGTCAGATGAATACTGCTCAGGGTTTGAGTGTGGCGAGACAGATGTGACAACAGTCATACCTTCTATCCATCCGTCCATCCTTCTCTTTTTCTCCTCACCGCCTCTCCTCTTTCCTTATCACCATTCATTCCCCTCTCTCTCTAAACCGCCCACTTACATTTTCTATCGGGAGCCCAGTGCTTACATATCCTTGCAGAAGCTGAAGTGGTCATTATTCACAGCTTAGTCCATCACTGTTTGCTGTGAAATAGCTCACAGTGTGCTAACATGCGTTCAGAAATGCAATTAGCATAGCGATTAGCGCAGCTATTTCACATGTTAACCCATCCAGCACCTCTCTCAGGACCCCTACAGTCAGACCTGACAATACACTCATGCAATGATTCCCTCTGAGGTGGAAATGCTGTAAAGCGAACAGGGATGTGTGAAAGGGAATTGTGTGTCATAAATACACAGCATGTAAGGAACTGCACAGAGATGCACTTCCCATTTCTCTTTTCCTTCTTCCTTGTGTTTCATTTCCTTTTTTTCCCCCCTTCCATTTCAGCATCATGTAGTCCTTATCTCTGTATCAGTTTGGCCTCTTTGTCCACAATATGTCCCCAAGGATCCTTTCACTAAATGGAAAACCCCTCACTGATGGAATCACACACACACAGACACACACGCGCGCACACACACACAAGCACACTGGCAATATAACAATGTTATCTCAACGGCATGCCCAGTGACCCCTCTTAAAAGATCCCTGCCGTGGCTGTATAAACATAACCTCGGTAATTCACTCACACTTTGCTCTCACACACACACACACATGCACAGACACACAAAGAGATGGTCTAAATAATTTACGGTAGAGACGTCTAGCCCCTAGCATGAATAAGTAAGAGGCAGCCTACTGGCCTATTGCACCTCTCTCAAGGCCCCTCTGACCACGTACACAGTTTAATCAGCTCATAAATATTGCATTGCTTGCTTACTTGATAGTGTCGCTAATTCATTCATGTATTCATTTTTGTTTTCATTTAACTACCACTTAGTGAGTTCACAAACTGCGTTGTGTGAGAGAGAGTAGGGATACTTTTACACACACATTCGAACAGTTGAAATGGGAGAAAATGCGTATATTTAAACCACTGAAGCTGTAATTAAGCACCATTAAACTACACAGTGTCTCTCATAATTTGTTTTTGACTTTTTATAATTTTTTACTTAGAATTACAGACTTATTCTAACAATAGCAAAGTGCTCATTTCCAGCTCCAGTTTTTTTTATTCTTGGACAAGAATAGCATTGCATGGTTTAGAGTTCAGAATAATGTTTATTCATATCATACTTCATTTTGGTGCAGCTGCACAGTTCATCCACTATCTCAAATAAGCTCTTTAACCCTATCTTTGATTGAACGTTCGTCTGATTGGCTACACCTCACAAATAGGTTTGAACAGCAGGTGGCTGGGGCTCCTGTACTCACACTCTGTGGTAAACATCCCATGCTTAATATCCAGATCAAAGGAAATGGGGGAAAAACACAAGAGCTCCACTTTAAAGGGAGCTGCACACAGATTAGGAAGACTAGCAGCGACGTGCCAACCGGAGACGGCTGCATGTCAATGAAATTCAGCAAACTGTAATGATTAGAAGTAATTGGTAGCAACACAATGCATTTGGGAGCAAAGAACATCACCGATGACCATATGATGAAATCAGAAATGTGCAAGGGGATTATCTATGTGATCAGAGCCTGGAACTGGCCAAAAGTAAAGCTACTTTTCTCTCAGGGGGTCGCCACAGCAGGTAGTGCTGCACATTGGATTTGGCAGATTTTTCTGTTGGATGCACTTTCTGACGCAACCGCGAGGGATTTGTATCTCCTCCCAGGAGGAGACAACACAATAAGTGAATTGCTTTATATGTGGACAGTGTTCATTTCCAATGTGTCCAGTGTTATTTTTTATTCTTGGATTCCATCAGATTGTTTGCATGATTCAATGCTTAAAATGACTTATTTTTCATGATGCAGTCTTATTGAGGATATCCCGTCTGATAGTCCAGGATCCAAGAGTAGAAAAAAGTAGCAGAAACGTAGTGTTAGAGCGGTCTTTTGACTCGCAGCGATTTCTTACACCAAATATTTACATATTTTTATGTTTATTGTGTGTATCGCCCGTTGTAGAAGTATATAAATGTTAGAAAAATTCAGCTATGCTTTGACAAAAAACAAAGACTAAAGATTGAAAGCATTTTGTTCTTCGGACTTTTAAAAGGACTAAAAGAAAAGTTAATATTATGTGTACACACACACTTATTGTATTGCATTTTTTTTGGATATATAAAATGACCCCAAACATGACAAAAAGGTAACCTAACTATGTTGTTATATTGGCTGATGTAAATATAAATCTCTTACAGTAAACTAAACATACATCCACAAACAGCGCTGCTGAAATCCCTTCAGTAAATAGCTTGCCAAAGTTCTTTAACTCACAATCAACATATTGATTTTCTTCATACATAAAAGTTGCCTTTTTAATTAGACGGTACATTTCCCAAATTGACACTAAACTTTTAAGTGATATAATGGACGCTGGAGACGTTTGCATTCAACACACAAAATGCAAAACAATTAGTTTATCTTAGAAATCAATTCAAATAGTCCATAATGAATTTACCTCCATAATCCATTGCTTCATCTCATAGAAGAGCACATAGATGGCTGACAGTTCAAGTTTAATAGTGCCGTGTTCCCCGTCTGTTTAGAAATAAACCGTTTGTCAAAGCATCCAAATGAACAGATTAGCTCATCGTCACTGCCATATTTTGTTAAAGGTCTGATGGAGGGCTCCGTGAAGCCAAACTACTTGTGGGTAATAACTGGAACTTTGAGTTTGACAAAGAAAGACAGATTAGAGTTTTGTGTTGAAACCTAAAAGATGGAGATAAATGACCGAACACAGTTAGCACAAGCAAAAACATTATAGTTTCCTCTGTTGCTAACACATTGCATATATATTAAGTTTTTGCTCACTCACAATGTATTTCAGACTTAAATTCATTAAGATTTATGATATGACTTTATGATAAAGTCTTTAACTGAATACAGTTAACATGACTCACTGATAAGGACTGTATTCTGAATTTTGACATACTCTTATTAGCATCTATAATTGTTTGTTTCTTCCAGCTGTTTTGAGAAGTCTTTCTCCTGACTGTCGCATCGGACAAGATGCAAGATCCATCTGTAAGCTTTTCCGAAGTCAGAGTCGTGCTGTATTTGGTAAAAAGATAATTATAAAGCTGGAACTTTGTAATTACCTACATGCCTTTTAAAGAATTGGCCACAAAACAAAGAGACTCTAGCAGCACATGACACTGCAATCCTTCTTTCAGACAGGTGAGCTGACTGAAGGCTGGAGTTAGTTTACCTGATTTGTTTTCAAAAGTGTGTGTGGACACCTTGCCATAGCTACATATAAAATCGAACTTGTTTAATTATAAAAAAAAACTATTAAACTTTTGATAACAAGGTAAGAAAGCTCTGACTATGTGTTGTACTGCCACATTTTGCCCATAATGCATGATATTGATGTGGTGGGTGTATCTAAATTAAGCTCTAATGAAGAGTAAAGAAACCAGCAAAATGACTTCTGTTTCTTTTTCTCTTATTGTGTGCGAGTGTCGGCACAGCAGTTGCATAAATCATGCTCAACTCTTAATTCGCGGAGAAAAACCTGTCGCATCATTTTCATAAAGTTGAGCATGTTCAACTCTTCTTTGTCCCCTCACTCAAGTGCCTGTCCCCGATGACGACCTATCTGTCTCCGCTGGCAGAGTCTGCTGCTCTGTTACGTTCTGAAAGTTTAACGGTCAGGAGGACAGCCCAGTGCTTTAGCAGCACAGATCGTGACAAATGGGGAAGGGAGCGTGGTTCTGGGGCCGAATAAGAGGAAAAGCAATGAGCGAGAACATTTTTATTTTTATTTTTTGCTGCGTGTCTTTTTGTTCTTTTTCACATTTCTTTCTCTCACACTTAATGTCTCACGGTGGAGGGTTCTTCTGTTCTGCAGCTATCTCTGTGAGTCGACTGTTGGTAATTAAACTAACCGTCTGAACGACTGATGCACATCTACGACGTATCCGTGGCCCGCTTTCACAGAAAAACCTTTTGGAGCAACTGTAGAGTGACGGTTTTAAATTCGTGACTAGGGTCCTGCACAGCAAATCTCTACTGTACATGTATAATGTATGTGTGATATGTAAAGCAAGAGAGCCATTGAGAAATACTAAGGCAAAAGGTGTAAGAAGAGTGAAGGAGCCGGATAAAGAGGTGAAGGGGAAAAATGGCCATAGAGAGAGAGGTAAGGGGAGAAAGAAAGTGAAATAGCGTAAAACGCTGAGCACAGGGTGCTGCATGTTGGCGGGTATCAGGGGGAGTATTTGGTGGCTGGGAGCCAGTATGAGTGAGATGAAGGGAGGCGAGTCTGCAGAGCCAATAAATTACGGGCCTTCAAGCCCCACTTTACATTAATGGAATGTGCAGCGCTGCTCTCTCCAGTCTGCTGCTGAGATTAAAGAGTAGGGAAATGGCTGTGGACAGGCTCTCCCCAGCCTGGGCTCTTGGTGCGTTATGGGCCCAGAGAAACCCACAGAGTGGCCCCATGGTGCACATGCCCACAAAGCAGTGAAGACTGCACATATAGGTCTGAACTTTTGCATTTTAGTTGTAATATCATAACCACAAAACCCCACCGAGCATCTTTAAGTTGTCATCACAAGCTACTGGCTTTTGGGTGCTGTCAGAGAATTTTTCTGTTTTGTTTTTTTTTTAGAATCCACCTCACTTTGGTTGTTTATGAGAAATACTGTATTAAAGATCCGTTTCCAGGTAAAGTCAACCTGGATACAGTGCGCTACTCTGAAGATTTCTCACAGATTATGTGGGATAAAGTGTGCGAGTACCAAAGAATGGCTGAAGCATATCCACCTAAACCCTGCTCTCTTTCAGAGCCTCTAAACCCATTACTCCGCTATTCATCTCTCAATTGAACTGTGCCACTGCTGTGTCTCTGGCTTTCTCCTGGTGGCTTTACACTTGTTTGATGTAATCAGATGCATCTGGGAAGATTCAATTAAAATGCCGTTGCCTTTCTTAACTACTTCTCATTGCTTGCATGTCTCCTGCCAGTCTTTTAAAGTGATTACACACAATTATTTCAATTAGATGTCAGGAAGTAGTGCCATCATCATCAGACAGTAATCAGGTTGTGGAGGAGCGGTGGGAGACATAGAGCGACAGCTCCTCTCATTCTCTTTCATTAAAGATGGAGGAGAACATTGCTGTGCGTTTTCTTTTCTTTTATATTTTCCTTCTATTTTTCCAAAATGTGGCACACTTTTAGAAATGCAGAAAAGACACTTTTTTTTTCTTTCTTTTTTTTTGCCCCCCGCAAGCTGCTATCATGTCTGCTAATGAATGAAATCCATCTCTGGATCACTTTCTGAGAGATGCTGAAGCTGAGGGATCGAGTGAGACACAAAGGAGCAGGCCTCCCGTTTTCTCCTGGACAGAGCCAAACACACAGCCTTCGGGCTGTACTGTCCAGTGGGGAGCAGTCGGTCTGATAGGAGTTTCCTCTCATTTTACAGATAATTTCACATTCAAATTGATGTTAACATGCAGAATGACACAGATACAGTCGATTCACCTTTTCCCATAATGCTTTTTGTCTTGCCACTGGAGTCACATATGCACTGCAACTCTGACCTTTTAAAGACATTCGCACAGTCCTCGTCTATTCTGTTTATATTATTGTCCTTACTGTTTTATTTCTACACCTACTTATTGTATTTATTGTATTGCCTGTTTGCACCGTGGGTCAGTGAGGACCGATATTTCATCTGTGCTGTATGTCGTGCATGTATAGCACATTTGACAATAAAGTTGACTTGACTTGACATTCACCGGCAAACATTTACACAAATGTGTGACTCAGTCAGATTGGATATTTAAATATGCCAACTGTCTTACACCAAACTGATGTAATGTGTGATTGTACTCATGTGTGAATACAGCAGATTATTGTCCAAGTCCTCCTGCACACACTTCCCTGATATGTCCCCTCACTTAAACCCTACGGTGTATTTCCAGTTATCAGAATGCATATGTTGCAAACTACTTCCCGTGTTTTGTTTCCTCTTAAATAGATACAGTCAGTTATTATAAAGCTTTGAGTAAAAGAAAACAATATATGGAAAACAGCGGTCCTGAGATTCTTGCTAATTAACATTTATAAAAATACAAACAGTAACAGGGAAGCTTCCATGTCCTCGCGTGTCGTTCAGCAGGAGCTCCTCCGTGAAGCCGTGAGAGATGTTTATGGCGGTCTGTGTTTCTGTTGGAGCTCGAGGCTGCTTGGGGAGCAGAATATGCCATAGCGGTTCCTGTGGGACTCTGGTATGGTAACAAAGCTGCTGTGGCCCCTTGTTGTGATAACGGAGGCTTTGCCGGAGGAGACATGCACAGCATAATGAACAGCCGACCACCACTGCAGCACACGGTGCACATACACTCATTTGCACACATGTACACGTACATACAAGGTCAGAAGCGCACGTTTATATGAAGTGTGTGCTGGTGTGTCTTTTTCCTCCTATATTATTTCACACACCTTAATCAGCAACACACAAAAGTGCATACACAGTTATGAGGCAGCTCAGACCTCTGCAGCACGTGCTTGGTTGCTTAGCCAAGGCCAGGCTGACGGCATGCCTTAAAGCAGCATCAGAATGCTACGGGCATGATCCGGCGTCGGTCTCCCTCCCTTCGTCCAGCTCGCGTTTACGCCGCCTTCTCAGTTTCACATCTTACCTGCACCACTTCCTCCATGCACGTTCGTTGGGCTCTACTATTCTCTCTCTTCCTGGTTGCTCCTTTGTTAAGTGTAAATCAATCAGATCAATTATTTTAGCTAGCTCATGCTACACAACTGCTGTGTATTCATCTTTTTTTGCAATTTTCAACCTTCTTATTTATAAATTGCGTGTATCTTCTTCCAAACCTCCACTATTTTATTTCTGTCTGCACTCCTTTGTCTGTTTGTGTCACCATGGTCTTGCTTCACTGCAAGCTGGGCTTTTGAGTCTCCAGGTCCAAGTGGAGATCTGCACGTTTGGATAATTATTCCGTTAGGATCGAGCCAAAGTGCTTAATGTTGTTTTTTTTGTTTGTATTGTAACCAGGGAATGGGGCCATTAATTGCCCCGCTGATGGCTGTCATCATCCACAGCCCTCTAAGTCCGACACACAGAGGTAGAGAGTGTGTGTCTCAGTGGGTGTCTGATGGGAGGGTGCTCAAGTGTGGAGGACTCATCATGGGTTATTAGGAGCATGCAGGGGGGCCATGAAGCGTGAGAGAGAGAGAGATGGAGGCAGCAAAGAAATGAAAACAGAGAAAATGGTTAAAAATGAATCATTTGCAAAGCAAACTGTTGCTGGAACCAAACTTTAGCTATGATGAAGTAACTTTGTTCCCCAGCTTCTCGGGATAATTCTTGTTATTTTGGATAAACTTTTGTTGCTATGAATACTGTATTTTGGCAAAGACACAAATGAATAAAGTTAAATTTATGATCAAGCCTTAAGTAGTTGGATGATACAGCTTTCATTTGGCCTTTTTCAATTGTTTTCAATGAAGAAAGAAGACCAGTATACCCTGTGCTCTGTGTGATGTCATTGACAGCACACCAGACCCACCCACCATCTGTTTCAATCTTTTGTTTACACTTGGCGGTTATTCAGAAGAAAGTTATTAAAGTGGAAATGACCTTAAAAGGAAGAGAAACTAAAAGGACTTCTTTTAGTCAGTGAATGAACTCAGGGACTGCGGCAAGGGGATAAATAAGAATTAAGACTCTAGCCACACAAACTAGTTGATGACAAACAGTCGTGAGGGAAAAATGAATATTGCAATTGGTCGCTGGCATTTGCAGGGAAATCGATTGCTAAAGCCCCAGTCATGCAGCACTAGAGGCTGGTCATTGACCCCCTGATAACCATTGGTTGCTAGGGAAAAACGCACTTGTTAAGTAGTTGCTTGCTGTCACTAAGTGAAACTGATCACATAGGGGTACTGAAAATGGTTTTGGTCACTAGAAGCGACCCAAAGTTTCTATGAAACACTGCAATTAATGTATCAGAAAGCAAGTTTGGGTTATTATGTTCCCTGAGTGTGGAGCAGTCAGGAATCAAACCAACAACCTTCTGATTAGTTGATGACCTACTCAACCTCCTGAGCTACAGCTAACCCTTGCACACTTCATCCTTCTAATTTTATCACTATATAACCACCAAAACTCACCAGCAGCTGGGTTCCACTGGCAGCCGTTCGTGCCCACTGCCTCTGTCGTAGGTTTGGGAAACTATTTGGTTCATTGGATCATGAGCACATATTTGGCTTCTTCACCCTTCTCTTCTTCATTCTGGTATAAATTAGTCTCAGTTATGTCTGTCCAAAGACTCTTATTCTACATGTTGGGAGGAATGTGTGGGCTGGCCTTTCTCACTCTTGAGTGTTACCTGTAGTATGTCCATTCAATTTGGAAGTAGGCTTATTAATATGCCCACTTCCCTGACAATGTTTATGACTTGGTGAAGATTTCTCCACACCAAGGAAGTAATTTTGTGGTCCTCGACTTGTCTGCTGTCTTTCAGCTCCTTTGGTATTTCTGTTCCGCTCAGCACATTCATTCTTTTAAAAATTCATTAAGTTCTATTTCTATAAGCAGTCTGCTTTATTTTAACCTTCTTTCTTTTGCATCGACACGTTTTAAATGGCATATTAAGAGTTAAAGTGAACAGATCCTTAATGCATATTCAACTCGATCTGTAATGAAAAAAGAGAGGTGACACCTGGCTATGAAACTGCTGATCAGTTTATTTGTCATGATCAAGTTCAAGTCTGTGAAAATGGAGAAACGTTTTAAAATTGGGCTAATTAACAGTTAAATCTATTTTATTTAAAGCCAAATAATACACCCTTTCTTTCCAATTCAGTTCAGTTTTATTTATATTGTACCAAATGGCGACAACAATCGCCCGGCAACAATAGAGAGAAAACATCAGTAACCAAACGACCCTATTTGTGCAAGCACTTGGCAACAATGGGAAGGAAAAACTCCCTTTTACCAGGAAGGAACCACCATGTAATTTTCGCAGGTGTTGCAAACCACAGAAAGCATTACATTTCTGTTTTAACTGGTTTGACTTGGTTGGGGGGGACAGGAAAAATTGCCGCACATAGATAACAAGTAAGAAGAACAAGTGGCGCTGTTGCCTTTAGTAATGGATTCGAAATGGTTAGATCATTTTACACACACACACTCTTACACATATATATACATACGGTACACACACCAGTCGCTGCCATTGGCCACTGTTAATTTCCTGCGACGCACATCACAGCACACGAAGACAGATAAGGATAAAGGATAAGAATCTAGACAGCCTTGTACGCCATGATTAATTTATTTCATATTCTGCTCGCCTAGAATAAATGTGCAGTTAATATTTAATATTCCTATGCCTTTTCTCATGATTCCAACATGATTACGAGGGAGACACATAGTCGGCGTGCATGTTTGGGAGGCGAGAGAGCGAGAGTGTGAAGGAGACAGAATGAAATCATACGTTCTGTGAATCGCACTGTTAATACTCTTTGTGTCTGTGCAGTGTTGCTAATGTGACGTTTAAGTAATTGAAATTGAAAACAAAATTAGATTGAAAGAGACAATTAAATGAGAACAGGAGATGACTGGAGTAGAAGAAGACTCGGAGGGAAGAGGGAATCACAGCATTACCATATGTAGT
>VURO01021302.1:4989-50761 GCA_015108175.1 Pelvicachromis taeniatus
TGAACTTATGCAGTACTTAATCAGTTTAGTGAAGAGGCAAAGCTTTTGCTGTAAGAAAACAAGGAGTCTAAAAGTTGAAACATCCCTATAGTGCGTGCTCCCTAGCTCTAGTTGTACAAAGTTTGTGAAGACAGAATGTTCTCTAACCCTATAGCTAAAACGGTTAAATGCTTTGCACTGCAACAACCTGCAGGCTAAGCATATAGAGTATATATAGGTCATGTGTGAATAATTACTTCAGTATTCTTGGCAACTGCAGAAGTTCCACAAATTTTCCTTTAGTGTTAACTCAGGACCATGGACAGTGACCAGAGAAGCGCCTCAGATTGGTATCAATTGGTATCAACAGTACCACGGACAGCAGTCATGGAACTAGGCTCAGGAGCTGGGGTTACTTTTGTATGCATTCCACCTACGCATTTCATGGAGACATTCAAAAGAACTGCAAATTCTTCCTGTGCTGGTGTATGGACCCAGCTGCATGTCTAGTTCATTTATTATCTTTAAATAAATGAAATGGTCACAGTCCCCGCAGTTCTGAAAACATAATTGAATTTGCCACAATTATTTGGCGAAAAGGTTCGAATTTGTTACAGCAGCGACTGCCGGCGCTTGTTTTATTCCTCGTGGGTTTCTATAATCTTTTTAATAACACGAATTTGTTGAAGAAAGTGCTCCACTGGCACTGCACTGGTCCTGTCAAGGATCAGTGGATGCTGATACTGCAGAGGCAGTGGCTGTTGTAGAGCGCACTGTAAAAGCAGGCAGAAGACCACAGAGTGCAGATATAAACACACGAGTCGTGATAGTTTGGCTTCTTCCAGAGGGAAAGACAGGTTGGCAAAAACAACTAAAGCAGTCAGGGAAAGGAGTGAACATAAGAATAGTAACTGCATATCACTGGGTCAGGTGATAAAGTCCTAATAACTATTTTACTGTTTATTTCTGTCTTCACCACAATAAAAATCTTTGTGTTGTAACATTTTTAACAACTTCTTCAGCACAGATTTCATTTTTGTCAGCAGATGAATTTTTCAAGCAGAGGTGGATATGTCGTATTTCCTTTGAACTTTTGTACATGATTATTTTATATTGCTTGTTTACAAGTGCATGTGATGGATGTGTATGTTTTAATACTACATACAGAGCGCATTGTAACAGTGAGGATGCTTGTTGAAACAGAACCTTTGAATAGCTTGTATTTATTAATATTCCTATATAAAATAAACACAAATGAAGGTAAACAGAAAAATCTGGAGACAGTTAACATTTGAAGTGATTATAAACCCTCAAGGCTGTTTGGGTGGCTTTTGTAGTCCCAGATGGACTTGCAAAAATGGCTCTATGACAGCCATAACATTTATTGCTTAACATCTTGTTGATGAAGGCAGGTCATTACAGGCTTGGATTTATGTTTGTGGTCATTGTGTCATACCACAAAAGGAATATGGGAATGATCTGATGTCTCCCTGTGTGTATTGCATGGTAGCTTTCTTAAGATGGACACAATTGCACATGTGGGTTAGCAACATAATATATCTGTAGTGAACTTTTAGTAGATTCATATCAGCACTTTCTATTTAAAACACCTCTGTATGACATTGTGTTATTGTGTATCTATTGTGGTAAAGATACCAAGAGAGGACAATGAAATGTTACCCTATAACATCATGTACAGTATTTTTTCAGTGTTGTCACTTACAGCAGAAACTGTCTCTGTCTGTAGTGTTTGATTTTACATATGTGCAAATATGAATTATTTGTTATTTGGTATAGCATTATGTGACTGTATATAAGATTTTATATGCAATTAATTGTATTAAAGGCATGTGTAATTGCACACAGAGATTCTCCAGAGAGGCAGCATACACCTGCTTTTCTCTCATTAACTCCATGCTGCATGCTATTCTTCAGCACCACTTCTTATGGCTTAAGCTGGCCACATGTGCCCAACTACGGATCAGGAGGTAAACTCAAATCCCAGCAGGCTTCCTTGACCCCTACTTCCACAGACATCAGTGCATTGCCAGTCGCTCACCTGCTGCTTCACCTCTGACACAAACACCTGGGAAAAAGATGCTTAACACTTGGACCATGGGAAGCTGGTAATGCTGTGATAAATGTGTCTTTCTCGTTTCCCTGTTCTTGGGAAAGAGTACCATTTCTGTTTGTAACCTATGCTGGCTTTTAATTAGTTTCCAAGGCTCCATGCTTGCTCTTAGTCCCTTCCCAGCTCCAAGGAGAAAACACCCTAGTGTTTTTGACTAGTCTTAGACAAAGTCAGAAATGGTATGCCCATGTAATACTCTGAAATAATGAACTTGGGTTTGGTTAATCAAAAGATATGCAGTTCATTTCCTTGTCTTAACCCTGATGGCAAGTTCTTTGTGTTCACTTGAGAAGTACACTGGCTGGAAAGATCTGATATGTATTTTCATCATACTTACAAGGGATGTAATATTCCTTTCATAAGGGAGTGGTATTATTAAAACATGAATAGATTGAGTAACCTTGAGATTCTGACTCCCAACACTTCACGCTCTCTTCACCGTTGCCATGGCGATGCTGCTGCAGCGCCTTGCAGTGTACGAGTGTTTTTCTCACAAGCTCAGTGCAGTTTTCATTCCAGTGGTTTTGTTTTCTCTCAAACTTTCCACCTGCATGGAGATGACCCAACTGCTTGTGAAGCCACTGCAGGGAGGGAGAGATGAAGCTGTGATAGAATATATTTGATATATGTGCAGTGCACACAGGTCTGTATCGGTGCATATATGTAATACAATGTAGAGTGACTTTGCAAGAGAAATAACCATGACTGAGTGTGATTATCAACATGACTTCATGTGGAGTGTCACCTGTCACTTGGCAAACTGTCTACAGAGATAACATGTTTGCGTTGTATATTTGTGGGTAGATCCGTATCTCCGCTTGGTGGAAGCTACCAGTGTAACATATTAATGGTATCGCAACCATTACAGCATTTCATAACATATATATGAACATTCTCAGAGAGGACTGAGAGTCATACATTGTGCTCGATTTACTTTAAAACTAGCAAACGATGTGTGCAATGCATTTTTGCGCCAATCTGTTGTATCTGCTACACAACTATTTGTGAATTCAAGGCCATTTTAATGAGGGATGGTCTCATTTTGGGGGCTTTTTCACTGTTGCTAGGCAATCAGTCGCAGTCAGCTGGCAGAGCCTGTCGCCCCTGATGCTGGCATCATCATCAAACGTAACATCACAGTCTCTTTTGCTGTAGCGTCATATGTGACCAGTGATGTCAGAGAAATAGAATGAATAATTAGGAAAGAATCAGGTCAGAGACCAAGAACAGACATGTGTGTCACAGAAATGTTGACTTTTTTTTCTTTTTTTGGTTAATGAGGTTGTGTAACAGCAATTAAAGATGCCAGATTTAGTGTTTTTATGGCTACTGCATTTCACTTATTGCTCAAAAGGCAATTTCTGGCTTTCATTTCCACCTGTCTTTGGCCATGGTAGCGCGAATGGCAACACCTGTCAGCAAGCAATAGAGAACAGGTGCTGTCGCACCATAGGAGAGCAGCTGAGTCACTATCCGCTGCCTTACACGCACATATATCCACTGGATTCTTCTTGGAATATGACTCATTTTGTTTTATACCACTGTCATGGTACTGATATATTTTGATACCTTTTTTCTTAAAAGGTTTCATTTTAAGGTGATTCTAAGCTGTTTGACTTAGACTACATCTTTTAACGTCACAGAGGATTAAAAAAATGTTTTTTTTATGCGTTAACCAATAATATATTGATTCTGACACCTCACCTGTTTTTCATCATTTCAGTGTTTGCGCTGTATTTTCCAGAAATAACTTGATCATGATTGAAATGTTTTATGTGTGACCTTGAACTTTCTGTAGTGAACTTAAATTTCTGTAACAGTACACTTTGCATCACATTATGGTTTTCTTATTTGAAGTAAATATGTGGAAAGCTTAAATATTATTAATGGACTTCATATAGGTTGAAACAACACTCAGAAAAACATGTGCAAAGATTCTTTATAAAACAGTATAAAGTCACTGAACTTAAATCTACGCTCACCTTACTCCACTTGCTTCTCAGCATTTCTGTATTGGATAACCTCAGGGGCTTATGTGGTCTTGAGCTCAGCAACCTAGGCCTGTGTCTAACCACTCTCTACAGCAGCTCATGCTGTGTCTGTCTCTACTGCAGTTCTAGCTAAGCCTCAACCCTAGGGAGCCTCTCTCCATGCTACCTGAAAAACAAGAGCGAAGGAAACATTTGGACACAATGTGAACCACAGAATGTACCAGTTGATATCTACTCTTTGCTGCTACTTTGCACTTCTGCTTTTCTATTTTGTGTTGCATTATTCATGTCCCGTTCTTAAATTTTCTTCCCCCAAATTCTAGTTTCTAGCCTTGGCTTGTTACTTCTTGTGTTTGACACGTCTTTCTCCATATATCCTCACTTATTTCTTCCAAACTGTCCTTCCATTTTTTTTTGCCTCCCCTTTAGCTCTGCCTTACACCCCGTCAGCTCCCTCCTCTTCTGTTTCCTGCTGTATCCCAGCCAAGCTCCTGCTCCCTACTACGTATCTTTACCCAGGCAGCGCTGCCAACAATTAGAACACATTACTGCCAATTGTGCCACCTGCGGCCCCCTGAAAGGCAGAAAAAGAGGAGAGGAGGGGACGGCACTCTGCCAATGGAGGTGGGGTGGGTGCATATGTGTTGGGGAGGTGGAGTGCTTTACAGCTTTCTGGATACTGCCACAAAGCACAGTGTTTAATTACCAATAAGCACTGGTTTAATCAGGGGCCTGAATGCTGCCGGATAGACAGACTGCAACTGTCGTCGTCTTTGTGGGGGGTTTGAGTATGTAGGAATGGTGTGTGTGTGTGTGTGTGTGTGTGTGTGTGTGTGTGTGTGTGTGTGTGTGTGTGTGTGTGTGTTTAAGAGAGAGCAGAGGTTTATGGTTAAGTTGCTTGGTTGCGGAAGAATGAGTGGAGTGCTTTAATAGATGGGTGAGGTGGTAATTGCATGAGGGGTTCATTATTGTTTTGAAAATAATTTGGTGGTTGCAGAAACGAGATAGTGGGGAGAGAAACATTGTCTGTGCATGTGTGTGTGTATTCACACCTGCATTTTGGCCAAGGACTGGCTCAAACCACGATGAATTGAATGTGTTGTTTGCAGCTTGAATGAAAGCAGTCTTTTTTTTCAGGTCTTGTGGAGAAAACGAAGAGGTGTTTGTGAGGAGATTTAGCCCAGAGCCAAAACCAATTCACAACCACTCCACACTGGAGAGGGGTCGTCTTACCCCCCCTCCCAACCTGCCCTTGAGATGACAGGCCTGAGCCTCCTGCTTACACAAGCGCGCACATCCATATTTGATAGACAAGCATGATAGACAGTTGTATACTGTAACCCGCGGTGCTTGCGTAAAATATGAAAACACACTCACACTTCCGTATACACAGACACACTGTGTGCCAAGTTAGAATTGGAGTTGTAGTGGGGGGTTTTTCAGTGCAGACTGAAGCCAGTGGCCAGATGAGAATGTAATCCTCTATTGTGTTTTAAATGGATCAACCTGAGAGCTTAGCGAAGGCCGGGGACTCTATACACACACACAAATACACACATATACACAGAGTTATATAGTCACTGTTATGACTGTATTATGTGGATATTTCAACAGTTTTTTGTTGTTGTTGTTTTTGTGCTTGTGCGTATTATCTTGCAGCAAGAGAGCTACAGCTGGTCCACAAGACTTGATTTGCTTTCCAGACGTGCCCTGTATGTGTGTGTTGTGTATAGAGCAAGTGCATCCCAGATGTTACACACACATTACCCTCCCCAATGAATAAATGATGCTGTGCCACACTGCTGTGACCGACCTCCCTCAGAGAAACACTCCTATTTACGCCACTCTGCAGACTCAACCTCACACATGAGCACACGCAGGGAAACATGTGCATGTTTCTGCAGATGGGACACACACACTCTTGTGTGACACCTTGACTTTGGTCTTTGAAGAGCAGCTGTTTTCTGAAGTCCTCCTCTGCTGTCAGTTACAGGCAGCTTCCATTCACCACGCTCTGTCTCTACTCTTTCCATCCCTCTGTCCTTCTAACTCCTGAGTCGCTCCCGCCCCTCTCACTTATAGTCTTCTCTAGAGTCTCAGTGAGTAATTGCTCAGGGCTTCAGAGAGATGGAGGGATGGAAAGAAAAAGAGAGGGGGTGTATGAGAGCACATATACTAGTACGCGAGAAACGGAGCAGGAGTGAAGGGAGGCTGAAAGGAGCAGGACTGAATGTATGTATCGGTGTGCGCGCATGGGTTTGTGCACCTTAGAGGGTATATATGGGTGGATGAGAGTAGAGGGAGATTGTGTGTGTAAGACACAAGGGGATCATTGATCTGCTGAAAGTGCAATGTGTGTGCTGAATTAGAGGAGCAGGCACAGGGCTTTGAGCTTGTAAAACACTCTCGCAGTTATAGCTCTTAGCGCTCTCTGTCTCTCACTCACACATGGTTATAAACATGCGCACTCGTATGCACTGATCTATATTTGGGTGTTACTTACACTACCTAGAATGAGTGAAAGTGCTTTTATTTATGCATTATCTGTGAGAATGAGGTTGTGGAAAAATATCACCAACCTTATTTAGACTGTGAAAACTTGTCAGCTTGGAAAATGTTTTTTTGTTTGTTTTTTTAATAACCGCTCCTTGCCTTGGAACAAATGAGTCAGCCAGTAACGTGATAATTTTGCTAACCAACTTTTACTTTACATAGCGGGCAAACACAGAAATCACTTCTTAGTTGTCGGTCTACAAAACGTTACAATTTTAAACTGATTGAATTAAAAAAAAAAAAACACACACACTTCCTTCCTTCCCACCATTCAACCTCCTATCCTAGGCATGTTACCAGCGAGACTGAACGGAGCTGTGAAACTCCTAATGGACACGATCGGTCTGACATGCATGTGCAATCAATATTAATTCTCTTATCTGAGAACCAGGCTCCATCCCATTGTTCAGCCATTCAGTCATGTGTCACCTGCTTTAGCCTGATTGCAAGCCTAAGATGCCAGATAAGCTTGGTGACCAGTAGGAAGATAGAAAAGCAATTGGAGCTTATCTGTGGTACAACGCAGTGCAAGTGCTCGACAGCAGTGGAAGGCTCTGATTTTGGAAAATGATTTTGTACAGTTTCATTCATTCATTCATCCATAACGGTGATGACGGCTATTATCACGATGATGCTTGTGTCAACAGTTCTTTTAAAGCAAGGTGGCATATTACATTGTACTTATGATTTGGCTATTCTGACTCAACAGCCATTAAGGGATTGTGATGCAAATTTAAATTAATTTTAGTTCTAAGTGGGGGGAGGTTGTTTAGGTCCATATCAGTAAATGTTGGCTAATTATGCCAGGAGCAGTCAATCTGTAATAAGTGTTTTCTTGAATATATTTGTGCACCAAAGCATTTTTCTTCCCTATAAAAAGTTCACGCTAATACTATGAATGAGTAAAGACTTGTGGCTATTTCTTCCACAGTAATTTCTGAAACCATTTCAAGTCCATGTAGTGTGCCGGTGGGGTGGGGAGTTGTGTTGAGGGTGCTTTACTGGTTAATCCACTTATAGAAAATAAAATCCATAAACAGAAATGTGGAGAATCTAATTTGAATTCATGAATGTAATTAGAGAATCTAATGTTTTGACCACTGTAAACATTCAGTTTTTATTATATTATAATACAGTTGATAATGGCCATGAAACACATAATTATTGGATGACCTCAAGAGAAAAAAAAACACTTGAAACAGAGTAAGTAAGTCTGTGGAAATTAAAAAAACAATCCTAAAATACCGGAAGCCGGCAAAAGGCGTTTAGATCCAACCCCAACCCATCTGCTGTTCACCATTAACATAATGAAGTAGCTCCCATCTCCATACAAATTACTGCTTAAAGCTTTAAGAGCGTCTGGCAGCCCTAATATAGTGTCTCCAAACTTTCCCTAAGATGACTTATTGATTGTGCCAATCAATGGGCGTAAAAAGCCATAAGTGCATCTGGTAACCATAATGGTGGCACTTAAAAGAAGAATGGATGAGCGTAATATTCACTAACCATCATTATGTCTGATGGAGGAGGGTGAGGTGGATAAAGGAATGCAGAGCAGGAGAAGATAGGATAGAATAGAATAGAATACCCCTTTAATGTCATTGGGGTCCATTATGATTTCATTTGTTTTAAGGTTGTTCAGCTTCACGATATTTCTTAAGCACCAGCAGGACAAGTTCTCTACCTCCACCCTGTACACCGGCTCATCTTCATCAAAGATGAGCCCAAGCACGGTGGTATTATTAGTGTATTTGATAATGACGTTGGTTGGGTGGGCATGTTTGGTGCTCTCCTCAGGCTGCCTCTGGCAGTGCTGTACCGAGAACTGTCCCTCAGCCTGAAGGCTAAGCCCGGTGGTTTTGCAATCTCAGGTGGAATACTTTCGGTCCAATCGGTCCAAGAAAGATAAAGGAGCAACTAAATAGAAAAAGCATAAAGGTAAAGGAGAGTGTGGGAAATATAGCTGAGAGGAGGGTAGATGTAAAGTCATGGATAGAAAACAATGAGGAGTGTTGTTTTTGAATAAATGTAAAGTGTGTAAACTACATGTAAAGTGTTTTGATCGCTTTGGTTTTTACATCATCGTGTCAGCCTCTGGTCCCGCTTTTCTGTATGTGAATGATTAATGTGCTGGTAAGCAGGGTGTCCTCTCTTCCATCAGCTGTGGCTGTCCTCCCTCTCTCAGTCCATCCATCCATCCATCCATCCCTACTTCCATTCTTTGCTCCACATTTGCTGTTGAGTGGTGATTTGTGTCAGCTATGCTCTGATACCGAGACCCAGTTTTGAATATGAAGGATTGCAGATGGTGCACATTAGCCATGACAAGGCATTGATCCTCAAGTTTTTGTTTTTTTTCAGTGAGTGGAAAGGAAATGGGTACATCATAGGAAGTAACTAAAGTATTCCTTTAAGTAACTTTAGATACAGAACAGAATAATTTTATCATATACTACTTTGTGAAAAACATACTCTGTGGCAAACTTTCCCTCAGTGGCTATATTATTATTGCTTGCTCTTTTTTTTGTTTCCACCACCGCCAAATTTTCCCTTCCTCTAAAAACCCACCTGGTCCTGTGCAGCTGTGTCACACAAAAGGCCATTTGGCCTCATCAAACATTTATCAACCCATATCGCCCTCCTTCTCCTTTCACCTCCCCACCCCCTTATTTCTCTCATTTTTTCTAAAGTATTACAAAATATTTGAAATTTAAAAGGCTAAAATGAATAAAAAAAATTGGAGATCAAGGGCACCCAACCTTTTTTCTTTAAAATAAACTTTGCACTGCTCCAGATGGAGTGACTAAAATTTAAGCTTTGTACAATAGCCATGGGAATTTCTCATATTACACTGAATGAGCTGTGGATATACCTGCCCCAAGGGTTAAGGCTTTAGGACTGATTGATATGTACAGAGCCATATCTCTGACTGGGAAGAAGCAAAAAAAAAAGAAAGTCATAAAGCAGAAAGAGAATCAGATGAGAGCAGAAACAGTAAAAGAGCATTAGCGTGGAGGTGGAGAGGCCTTAGACCTAATCCTGGAAAGATGGTCTCACTTAGCTTTTAGATATTCTACCACCTCAAAAAGCCCTAAAGGCCTTTGGTGGCGCATTCCCAGCTCATAAACTCATGCATGTTTTAGGAGGTCTCATCTCGAGGGAGGGGGGGTAGTGTATTGACTGGTCTACAATACACAACATTCCATAGTGAAGTAGAAGATGGAATAAGAGCCATAGAAAGCATCCCTAAGGCAAACTGTAGCACGAGTACCCATCATATTTCATACTCCCTTATTCCCACCTCCTCCCACTACAAGCTCTCAAAATCCTATGAAGGGGGGGCTTCATGTGGCAAAGTGCTTGTCCTTTAATTGCAGCTGTTGTGTTTGCAGTTTTTTTGTCCTTCCTTTGATCTGTAAATGCTCTTTATCTTCTCCGGCAAGAATAATGTGAAACACCAATAGGTAACTTATGTCTCAGGAGTACATTCACTTCTGCATTTACACATTTAAAAATGCGCACACGCAAGAGGTCTGCGGGACAGCTCCCCGGTTTTATGATTTACAGGGACTCTTAGAGTCAAGTGGGCTTTGACTGATGATCCCAGCTAATAAGTAACCTGCCATATGTTTAAGCAAGTGACACTATTGATTACTAAAAGCACCAAAAATCCCCTGGCACATGGCACGCCATACACACACTTAAGCATGTGTTGATACAATAGAGATAATCTAAACACAACAGGGAGATCGGGTATCACATTTTAGCAGGTCATGTGTCATTTTTCTTTCCATTTTGTGCAGTGCGGGCTCACAGCACACACATACCAAGCAAACAGCACATGTTTTGTAATGTCTTTTTTTTTTCTTTTTCTTTTTTTTTTATCAAATTTTCAGGTAGTATTTAAAGCCAACCAGTATTTGATCATCTAGGTTTTGCTCCTTTTTATTTAACTGAGCAACAAGAGTAAAGCTATAACTGCTGTTTCACTGATGTGGATTAATGGTGAACTTAATTTGGAGGTTCCTGTCCTGGATTTGATAAAAAGAATGTTTTAAGTTACCTGTTTACAAATAGAAATAATATCCAGATGGGCAAATTGGTGTTCACCAGAATTGCAGCAACCTCCTGCAGAGTGCCTTCTCTAAATACTCAAAACATCCTTTCTGTTCCTCTTCCATTCATAAATCTCAGTCAATCATGTCCGGAGGCTGACTTCTTCTTTTGCCCTTAGTGATCAGTAAGTGGTCTAGACATATTCAGCTCTGTGCCACTGTATCACTCCGAGAGGTCAAGGGTTAAACACAATGCAGTGGAGAAAATAATTGCCCCGAGTATCATCCCTGGGGCTAAGACTGACACACACACAGACCATGCCTCCCCAACACACACATACCCAAAACCTTTTGCTTTATGCATGCATGACTTGGCTCTACCCATTGTCCAGACAATAGAGTGTGTCAGCGGAGTAATTGAGTGATTGTACAGGTCCTGTGTATACCATTGACAAGTATGACTCCATGTATATTAGCTGTTACACTTCTGATGTCTCCATTAGGTCTGCCTTTGGACAGGCTTGCAGTAAACAGGCTTGGTGAAAAAATGTGGAGATACCTTTTTATTAAAAAAACAAAAAAACAAAAACACAAAGCATTAGGGGATGAGATTGACACACAGGTTAAACATGTTTATTTTACTACATTACTATGTGCAATAAAAGCTATATAGATGCCATGCTGTTATAGACACCAGTTAACTGTAAAACTTTGGATGACAGCAGTGGTGGTAAATGTTTAAGAGGGTCAAACGCGGCTGTCTGTCCTCTTCCTTGGGTGTGATGAGCAGGGGAATATGATGTATCTCTTCTCATGTGCTATTTGTTCATGTTGGTGTATGGTGACCCAAGCTTATAGTTTGGATGTCCCTTCTGGTGCGTGCATAACACACACCCACACACTGCTGACATCTGACCTCAATTTAGAGCCAGAGGTAGCCCGAGGGAAGGTGGTAAGTTGAATAGGGACAGACAGGCTCTCGTGGTTAGGAACTGGACATTGGCTGCTATTGATGATTCACAAAGAGCTCTGTATCTGTCTGCTCCATCTTTCATCTTCCTCATCATCGTCATCACAACAGAAGCATCCGCTTTCCTTTCATCGCACTTTTTTTTAATCTGCTTCCAAAAGTGATTAACTGACTGACTTTCTGCCTTCTTCTCCTCTCCCGCGTTTTTCTGTCTTCATATGTCCCCCATTTTTTCTTTTTCTTTCACATGCTGGTATGAATGGTAATGATGACAGTCATGGGCCCATCTTTGGTTGAAAGGCGAGGTCAAATCCAGCGTGGGTCATATCTTTTACGATACACCATTAAAAGTGTTCCATCAGGTAGCGTTGAACCCAATTAATTATTAGCAATTGAAGAAAGTTTTTCTTTTTTCTTTTTTTTTTAAACCCACTAAGACTGTTTGCAAAGAAGTAAAACTTTGCCAATAACATGATGATGCCTGGGCACACAAAGAAACTCACAGTCTCCCACCTACCAAGTACAACAGACACAAGAAGAGAGACAGATCCAGGAGCAGATGCACAGGTATTTAATTAGGACTGGCTGCAGCTGTTATTGTTTATTACCTAGACATTGTGACAATAAATGCCTGAAAAACACACATGCGTGCTCGCGCACAAACGTGCACGCATGGGTCAACCATTTGTTTGATGCGGCTTCCCAAGGGAACATCAGAAGTGTGTATATGTTTGAACAGTGCGCATGTGTGTGTTTGGATCCCCAAATACACCACCATACTGCTCCTCTTTGCAAGGTTAGAGAAGAGGCCATGTCCACCGCCTGCTCTATGGTAATGGCATCCTCTCTTTCCCAGCAGAGGATATGTGAGTGGGAGACCATGCTTGTTTTAAACATACATCTAACAAACTCTGAGCCTATTCACTCAAAATACATGAGCGCGCGCGCACGCGCACACACACGCGCGCACACAGATGATCTCTACTGCACCCACCAGATGGCCTGTTGTTTTTTTTATCCCTCTTTTTTCCCCCTAGAATTTCTCCATATCCGTATTTTTTTCTTCCCTCCTGTGTTCACTTTTGCTTTTCTGTCACATATGTGTTGGCCCATTTGCATTATTTCCACTCTTTAGTCCTCTTTCTTCTGCCATTCTCTTATTTTTTCTGTAATCCCTGTTTTCTTTCTCTCCCCTCCCTTCATTTCCTTGTCTTCAGGTGACAGCATGCCTGCTTACTGTTAATGCCGTCATGTTCCCCGTCTTCTCTCTGTCAGCACCAGCTCTCCACAACACGCACACTTGCACACACACACTTGCGCACGTACACACACGCTTGCACCACTGGGATGCTGTTCGACTTTTTGCAAAATCAGACAGCCTTAAACGTACAAATGGGAGCTCTTTCTCGCTTTAAACAATTTAGCATTAGCATCAGCATCATGTTGTACCGTAGGACGAAAAACTCATGGGAAATGCTTGTCCTTCAAAAATGTATCCTTGTATAATGTAGGTTTTAAAGCTGGCTCTTAGAAATAGTTTTTCTTTGCACAAAGAAGAGTCTGTGGTTTACTAGAATACTTGGAATAAAATGTATCAGAACTTGCTTTTAAACTTTCTAAGCTGTTATTCCATGCTAATAGTCACATCTTTGTTGTTTTCAGTTATACCATGCTTATGTATATGTGGTCATTTTGTTGCAAGTCAAACATAATAGCACTAAATCATGCAAACTTGGTTTCCGACTTTCCTTGCGCTGATCCGTTGAGGTCACCTTGTTAAGTAACAGATTATATGCACAGTAATGTTCTTTTATATATGCGCTGTAGAAAATAATGTTTTTCTGGCTTCATGTATATGTTGTTTGTGAGTTTTTGCTTCCTGTTAACCTGAGGGTTGTGATCACTTCTATGTGGGAGGATTATTCTTACAGCTGAATTGCAAGTGGGATAAGAAACCTTTTTTTCCCTCTTTATATTCGCTCTTACATGTCAACACACATGCATATGAACAGACCTCCCCTCCCCAACCCTTTGGACTTTTTATTAGAAACTAGGCTAGTATGATGAATGTTCAGAGGATGATCAATTGCTCTTCTCCTTTCCACTAAGACCCAAGGGAACCCTCTGCTCTCTGTCTCACACAGGTTGCGTAGCCATTTAACAGCCTCCTACACACTGAATAGTTACTGTGATGAATGATTAACATGCAGCTTTGCTAAATTATGGCCAATATATCATTTATACCGTAACTAGAGAAGACCTAACAGATACCGAGAGTAAGTAAGTGAGCC
This sequence comes from Pelvicachromis taeniatus, assembly GCA_015108175.1. Classification (NCBI taxonomy): domain Eukaryota; kingdom Metazoa; phylum Chordata; class Actinopteri; order Cichliformes; family Cichlidae; genus Pelvicachromis; species Pelvicachromis taeniatus. The sequence goes on from VURO01021302.1 coordinate 18,960, forward strand.
GGCTCATTCCCCGATTCCTTTTTGCTATTCTCCCTATGTCCTGTGTTTTCCCAACTGCCCTAATAATATGCCTGTTATGTTTATCCTACATGCAGGTCTATTAACCCGCCTCATCCCAACGCCTTGTTAGGTCATGTGTGTTTAATTTCTTTCCACCCTGTTCTCATAACCAGAGAGGTGTATCTTCTAGCCGACTGCTCAGTAGTGTTCCGGTGTAATAATCAACCTTTGTTGCTGCTTGTGCATGATCCAAAACCTCTGTATCCCCCAATTCAGCAAATGTGAGTGCTTCCTGGCATCTGTGTTATGTTGCAGCTGCGGTTGCTGAGGTAGTTCCTCGGCCTTGGCAAGACAACACACAATGCTCACCTTGGGCCAGTTCCATGGGTCATCACCGGTCTTTTCAGCAGTTCTCAGCATCCCTTGCATTTCCTCTACTTCCGCCTACTTCCTGTCTTTCTCTCACCTCTTCGTCGGTGTGGAGTGCTGTGAAGACAGCCGTGAAACACAGCCTCATTTCCACAGCTATTTCCCAGGGAAACCAAAATGAAAAGATACTACCAACCTTTTCTCTCCGCTGCCACACCACTCACCGTAAATGCTGACAAGAGACTCCAGTACCATCTCTGACCTTTTACAGGGCTCTCAGAACACACTCGCACACATCATTCCTATTACTGGCAGTGCCTTTGAATCAGCACAATCTGCAGTGGTGTGGAGGAATTTAATGACATACAATGTCGCTTCGATTTTAGCGCTCCCCAGCCAGGCTGCCAGGTGCACCATTTGTCCTTTTATTCAAAGAAGAAAGGGAGGTGTGAGTGTCCCTAAACCGGTCTGACTGTGAGAGGTTGAAGAAATAAAGGGCATCGTGAGTGACTGCGTTCCATTTCCCTGATTTGAAACATTTTTAACTGTTGAATTTAACTACTAAATTCCTTAAGATCCACAATAAAGCCACTTATACTCTTCCTCTCACTGTCCCCTTATTGTCATATTTATAACATACCTATATTTCATGAACACCAGGTTGTCCTTTACTCACATCCCATGACCCTACAATATGTCTTTCAGGGGACTGCAAAGCAGAAGCCTTAAATATCATTTATGGAAATACAGCTCAACCTCCTCTCAGACCCTCACACAACCCCTCCTTCTGCCCCTTGTTTAGTGATCAATAAATAATGGAGCGAGGAGGTGAGAGTGTGCAGCTAACAGATTGTGAGACAGGGCAAAAAAAACAAAACGCAAGGAGCAAGGGAAGAAGAGCGCATGCTGCATGGCAAAGAGGAGCTGTGGGAGCTGTCAACAGCAGAGGAGACAGAAAGAGAGGGAGATGAGGGACTATGAAAGCGAACAACAATGGCGGAGAAATATAGTCTGACGAGAGAGTGTGCAAAATGAAAGGTTTAGACAATATTTAAAGTGAAAGACCAAAATAGGACTTCATAAATAGATTTATGTATTTCATATAGGGTGATAGGTTAAAATCGTAATAGTGGGTTATCTCTTGTGTTGTCACGCAGGAGAAAAACTGTTGATGTTTTGACTGCAAGTTTCCCCACATGCCTCTGTTCTCCTAAGGAACAGGGCTGTTGCTGTTACTGTCAATTATATCCTATCGACAGGTAATTACAGCCATATTAAGAGCAGTCATTAGTTGTGTGAAATAATGCGGGGAATTCTGCAGGTAATTAGCTTGAGCCACAGTCAAGTGTGTGAAGGCAGTGTGCAGACAAAAACAAGAAGTGCTTAAGCCCCCCTCTGTTACTCCCTGAAGTATTTGAAGTACAGGAGCATGTGTGCACACATGGACGCTTTCAGAGGTGCATGCACAAACACCCCCACCACAATCCTCCCTTCCTCAAAGTGTTTACTTGCAGCATTATTGCAGGAGAACCGGTCTCTGTACCCATTTCCACCGGCACAGATATGTCAGCTGCGGCTCTTCTAAACGACGCCCATCTGTTGAACCTTAATCAAAATTTCCATATTTTTCTCAAGCACTGTTGTTTCTTCACTACTCTTCTCCCTTACTCTCTCCACTGTCCGCCTCCTATCTTGTTTGCAGTATTTAAATGCTAATTTGTAAAATGGAGAGAGTTCTCAGGGTGGCCACATATGTTTTGGTAAGGTGAATTTGAAATATGATAATGATATAAATGGCTCCCAGCAGAAAAGTCCTGCTCCCACTGCGAACAGGGTCTTGTGACCCACTGTGGTATGGTAATGATAGACAGAGGACGTGTAGACAGAGGTGGAGTGATGTGCCTTGGTGTGTACAGTTTCTTTTCACTTATGACTTGCAATGGCTCTGGTTCCTCAGGGGACTCAATATAGATTTTCTTTTCTCTTAAAGCAGATCTAATCTGAAGTAAGTGGCCGGTCTATCTCATCAGTTGACATCTAGTCACACCCATTGGTGCCTGACAGGACAGGCAATTTATGTATTGTTTTAGCCGAATTAGTCTGCCCCTTTTATTTGGTCACAGCCTCCTGGTCAATCAATAAAATCCCTGTTTTGGTGAACACCGCTTCTTTGCCTCAATTAATAGCCAGTGCAGTCAGGCAAAACCGAATGGTTTGTGGCTGGTTAATGGATATTGTTTCTACTTTTCAATGTTTTAAAGAAATGTGAGTGTCCATTTAGATTATTGGGTTAATCCATTATTATCACAAAAGAATATAAAACAAATTAGTTTCTTAGTATACTATTACCAACATATTAGGTGGTACGCATCTAAGCATTGAAAATGTAGAATCTGAAACGCAAGACGCTTTTCTTAAGCCTGGTAGGACCTAAATGTAAGCAAGCAGCCCCACAAATTGCATTCAGCACACAAACTGAGCTATAAACAGGGAAAAGGTACTGCTTCTTGTCAGTCAGAGACAAAGGCTGTTTGGACAGGGGGTGACCGTTATTTACAGTGCACCTCTGTTCAGCTTTCCTATTCTTTAAACACCATGCCAAAGGTACTTGGAGTTGCAGCTGCTGTGTGTAGATGAGTCTTCCAGGTCTTTCAGAAGCTGTAGGTGAACGCTGTCAGTGAGTCGCTCTCATGTTCTGTTTTTCTATCTCAATATCTAAAACTCTCAGAAGTTGTGTTTCCCCAGTGACTCGTTCTTTTAACCTGCAGAGGAAACTATTGCCATTTTTTCAGCTCTGTTCCATTCTAAAGCTTATCCATTAAGACTGTTTACTGTAGGTCGATGTGAGAAACATACTGCATCACACTGTGTTTGGGCTGCACAGTTATTCCTTTTTATCTCTAATCCCAGCCATGCTGTCTTCTTAAAATGTCTATCTGAGGGCTCCATGGGGCAGACTGCATGGTGGCTCCTGATGCTAAACCGGCACTTAACAAGAGGCTGGGAACCTCGGGGCATTTAATGGCATACGAGTTTTTCGAGCTACACTCATCCTCTGTGTATTGATAGGAAACACAGCATCAACAGAGTGGTTTAGCTAACATGGCACTTAAATTACAGTTTTCTCAAAGGATCCAAAATGAGGTGAACAAGAAGAAATTGTTTTCATTTATCACTATCTAAAAGAGGGTTTGAGTTAAAGTCCTCAAGTCTTATCATAGGCAAAAATATACATCCCCTCAAGGTCCTCTTACCTTTACAGAACAAAACGGGGTGCCTCTGTAATGTTCAACATAATGCCGCACCCACCAATTACTTACTGCTTCAGGCCCTATTATGGCTGACAGTGATTAATAAAACGACTGTGGAAACATAAATGAAAATGAGAGGTGAATGTAAAGGGGTGACCAAAGAGACCAACACAGCGAAGAAAATCTGGAGCTTTTAGATAAAAATTCCCACTCTGCCTTCAACTAATTATCCTCCTAGTCTTGTCAGTCCCCAAACCAAGCCATTCTACCACAGATAAGCCTCAGGAGACAAAGCTCCTGCAAAACAAGTATGAATATTTATATTGGTGTATGTGTGCGTGTGTGTGTGTGTGTAGGTTGTTTAATTACGAGTGAGATGCATACCGGTGTGCCTGTACATACGGTGTATGTGTACAACATACTATTGTGTTGTTTGTCCAGTGGCTAGTCAGGAGGGAGTGAAGGAGAATGGAAAGAAAGGCTGTGCCAGCAGGCAGCGTTATTCCCTGCGGGGAGTGTTGATTAATGAATCACATCTTTCTAACCTAAGGCTGCTACTGTGCTGCTGCATTTTCACAGCACCGCAGAGCGCCAGTCAGCCTTGTGCCAGCCCGCTTCACTGGCACAACATGGGCACAGGATGTGGGTGCTGTCACCGCTAACAGGGATTGAGAGTTAACACAAAGAGAAGAAAATTAGATTCCGGGTATATTTCATTTCATACAGACAACCCCCTGTGGCATGTTGTTGAATTAGTTTGACACGTGTGGTTATTATGTCGTGTAAATTGAGCATTTCATTCTTTGAGTTCTTATTTTATGCCAGCCTTAAAAAAATATGCTTAAATTAACCCATTTTTTCACTTTTCTGTCTTTCTTTCATATTTCCCTGATGCCTCGATGCTGTTCACCTTTTAAAATGACCCTCTACCAATTTCAGGTATGTAAACACATTGAAGACACTCACTCCGTTTCATTGTATAGACAGTCATTTACACAGTGGTGTAAATTCTGGGCAGTTACCTTTTGTGCAAGGAAAATGTGTCAGGCCTGTCTTGAAGAGTTAAGTCATTAATTTATCAATCATTAATGAAAGGAGTCCACTAGTAAACGGTCACATTTAAACAAACACAATGTGGTTTTATAAACTTTTTTCTTTTTTCTTTGGTTCAGATACCCTTATAAAAGTCAGATTTATAGCTTTATCTTTATTGTATTTGTGTGTAAATTATTTAATTTAGTAACTGATTTTGTAGCCTTGCTTTTTTACTTGTACACTCTTGCAGTTATATGGACTCAAACTGTCATACACTTCCTGTCTATATCCAGACAGTTTCCAGTCCCAATTTAGGGATTAATTGTCAATGTTCTTGTTGCATCAACATTATCTTTTGCCTCTTACTACTGAATAAGCACTGAAGAAAAAATCAAAAAGAGGCCATGTGATTTTCCAAGTTTTTATTGTGTGATTTTTGTGGGGATGTTTGTCTGTGACCTGCTTGGCCGTCCTGTTTGAGCCACTGCCCTTTGGCCAGAGGCTCTCTTAATCAATTTGCAGCTGGCACAGCAGACACCATGCCGCTAGTTTAGCATCTGGTGCGTGTTAAGAGCTGCTGTCCTCCCTCTGCTGTGTTTATGTTTTTCTTGTCTCTACCGTCTTCTCTGTCTTTCAAAAAGTTCTGCTCTTTGACATTTACTTTGTTTTTATTATCCCAGTAAAAGCTGTGTGTACTCACTGACCTGGACATAGGTGAATGTTGCTAAATCATCAGTAATAACCCGTGTGTTTGGTCAGCGGTGATGCTAGTATTGATCCTTTGGGACTTGTCTCCAATGATGGCACTATGTCATCCTGTGTTTCCCTTATCCACACACACACACACACACACACACACACACACACACACACACACACACACACACACACACACACACACACACACACACACACACACAGACCTTGATAATAATATGTCTGGAGGCAGATATTGCTCTGCACTGTCAGCGGTGTTTACAGTACAGCCACACATTAGGTCCACAGAGGATGCTGTAATGACTGTAGAGCTTTGAGTGGTAGCAGCACTGTGCATTAGTGTGTGCATGTGCACATGGAAATGTTTAATCTTTTATGTTTAGAGAGACGTTGCTGTCATAAAATCTACATGCGTAGCTTGTTTGCTTGTGTCAGACATCAGATTACTAGCAGTGTGTCGGTGTAAGTTTGTCAGTGTTTGTTTCAAGAACTGCGAACAGAACATCCATGCACATCTGTGCTAAACTCCACTTCCTTCTATTATCTCATACTCACATGTGTACTGTCTAAAGCTGTCCAGTGAAATGACAAACTCTACTAGTTGTCAGTCTCACAGCCTTTTTCATAATGAGAAACTCCACTTTTCAGCGCTAATGTTTGTTTTGTTACTTCTCCAACACATTTGTTGGCTTTTGGTGACGCTTCCCAGATGGTGACCAAATAATGTGTCAAATAATGATGAAGTGTGCTCCATCTCAACAACAAGCAACACAAAAATATCAAAATGTAGCACTTATATGTCCAAGATAGGAGAAATATGCACATGAAAACAGTCAAGGGATTCTTTCATTAACATGACATATTGATCACCCTTATTGTACATTCCTACCCCCACAATAGATGTTGCCAATGGTAACCCATCTTTACAGTGGGAATGATTAATAGCCTTTCCCACTATTTGTTCACATCTCCTGTTATTGTCTCCATTTCTCCTGCTTCCCAAATCTGCCAAGTTTCACAGCAGGGAGCATGTCTGTGTCAGTGAAACCTTCATGTGACTTGCGTAATAATCTAAACCTCTCTAAACTTATCCATCTGTTTAAATAACTTTCTCTCGGAGATGTTTGTATTTGGCAGCATTCGATTCAGAAAAGTCCAGCTGGATGTTTTTATTTCTCTTCTTTTAAAAGTATGCCTCTGTGGAGCCAGAGGTCATTCACAAAGTAATGCAAACAGGCATAGTTGTACCTCGATCGGTTCTTTTCCCACCGTTCTTTTTATACTCAGGTCGGTTTCTGAAGCCATGGAGAGTACAGGAACTTTCAGTACAGAGACACATCCATTAAATTTTTCTGATATTATCCGTAGCACTTAATCCATCAGAAATAAGAGGTTACTTGGAAATACAGCCTTTTATCCTTTGTCTTGCTAACCCCAGCAGAAGCACTTCTTTCTCTTGTCCGTGGTCAATATGATGCTCAATAATAACTTTTTTTTCTTTTCCATAACTTTGGGTCTGATTATAAAATGATATTTTTTATTATTAATGATTACAGTCTGCTTGATGTACAACTGCAATGCACTTAGCAAAACTTTCCTACATTTTTAAACATTTCCTAAATTTCTAAAATCCTTTGAGAAATTTAAAAGATTCATCTCTTTTAAATTCCAATAAAGCTTCTTTTCTTTATTGTTAGTAACCTTCAACATAAAATATAAGATATCAACACGTGTGGCCCCCTTTTTTTTTCTTTTTTTTTTTAAAGACTGAATTATTGCAGTGATTATACAGAATTGTTTAGTTTTTTTCATTTTTTCCCAGAATTTGTTTTGATATTTATTTGACCTCAAGCGCATTATGTCCTGGTGAATATGCTTTGTTCATTTTTCAAATATCTTGTCCTGAAGAGAATTCAAATATCCAAAAATTCAACACACAATACAGAAGAAAAAAAAATCTACACAATAAAGAAATATCAGGAGGTAGCATTGTCTCGATCTTTTAAGGTATGGTGTGTGTGTGGCACCAATATTAACACACACTATGTTGGTGCAAAATGTAATTCATCATTCTGTCATTCTGGTGTGATTTTTAACTTCAACAGTGCAGCTTTTGAGGATACTCCCAAGCCAAAATGCATCGCCATAGCATTTATTATGCCAGCGTATGCTGTCATTGCTGTTATCATAAAGACTTTAAGTGGAATCCCATTGACCTTTTAACCAGAGCTTTTCCTTCCTCGTCACAAAGGAAGCTGTTAAGCTCTTAACAGGACTTCTTACCTAGATTTTCAATTGCTGTCTCTGGGTTGAAAACCGTGCCACAAGATGAAAAGCACTTAATCCATCAGGTGATGTCAGAGGCCTGAGATGGTGTCAAGAGAGAGAAAGTGTGTAAGCAGGACAACCTGTGATTTATTTTTTTGGTTGTGTTTCCTTTCCCACAGTTTATGGGCTTTTCTTTTTTTTTTAAATCCACCATCCTTACAATTTGACTTCCCTTTAAGCCTGACTAACACTCAACCCTGCATGCCCCTTCCTAAAAAGCTATTCGAGGCCCACCTCGCTGCATCTGCCTCCACCCGCTCCACCTGACCACCCCGTCATCCTCCCACGCAATTTAATTGCTCATGTGATAGTGTAATGCATGCTAATTTAGGCAGATGAGATGTGTAGCAGTGGAAATGCCACATGTCTCAGCATGGTGTCATGGGCTGGTGTGATCACTCCTTGCTTGGAGGAGATTCAGTGGAACAGCAGTCTGGACAGCTGGAGGAGGAGAGTGAAAAGGAAGATGGGTGATTAGAGGTAGAGATGAAAATGGGACCAGAAACATCCGTGAGATTTGGAGTTATAATTGTTGCTCTGAGTTATTCTCAAGCAAACTGGATACAAGTAGCAACAGCTGTGCCAGTTTTTCTTTAAAAGTTACTTTTTTTTTCTCTCCCTTAAACCCAATTTAAATCTAAGCAAATGTAAATGTATGTAAATTTAACAATATTTACCACGTTGTAAGATGACAATAATTTCAACTAATGCACATGTAGTGCAATATATAGTCACACTCTGCTGTGTGTATTGCACAGTACACAGCTTTTCCGTGTTGTCTGTACTTGCTGGATATTTCTCATGACACAGCAGCAGCCCATCTGGACTGATTGTAATTCACTGAGGGTGTTTGCTGACTCACTGTTTGTCTCTCCCCCTTCTGTCATATTATCCTGAGTGACAAGATTTGACACGGCAAGGTCGTCCACTTAGATGCACACACTCACTTCTTGAGGTAACTTTGTCTGCAAGTCCGAAGTCCTGATTTTGATTCTGATTGACTAATTGCAACTATAACATTGGTCACTTCTCAGTGCAAATAGTGAATCGAGTAATTCGATTACTGATCACCTATGGCAACCGTGGTGACCTTTTTATCTGAAGAGAAGATGACAATGTACTGAAGTGAAGACAAATAAATGATAGATATCACTAAAGTGCTTTCCCCAGTCATGCATGTAGCAGTCTTAAATACAGAGCCGTTATTATTAGTGTTATCATTCTCATTGGAACCATAGCGAGCTGCTGGTCTCACAGCTACATCTGGAACACATTAAAATGCTAATCATATCATGCACTCAGCAGTCACTTTTCTTCTCATTTTTTATAGTTTCTCTCAGTCTCTATACTCCTGTGTCAGACTTTCTATCCCTCTTCTCATATTCTCCCCACTCACTGGTATAAGTGTACAATCCTAGCTGATTGCAGGGGAAACAGAGGAGTACATAAATAATGTATCATTTTCTCTCTGCAGATGAAACAGTGATTTTGTTTTCTCGGTTTCCGCTTCAGTTCAGATTTTCTCTTCACCTCTCTTTGTACTGGATACTCATGTTCTCCACCACTCCCTTTCCCTTCAAGACTTTTTTTTTTTTGCTTATTATCAACAGTCATCTTCACCTCTTTGAGCCTCTCAGCACAGATTTGGACCCCTTTCAGTACTACCCCAATTTACTTATCCGCCATAAATTTTGGATATAATACATAAAGACGCATCTCTCAGTCCATTTCCCCCCTCCTGCTTTTAAAATAGATATTGCTGCCTTTGCTCCCACTAGATCAGTGACTGGACAGAGCACATCTAAATGGGGCTTAAATTATGTAGGGTGAATACAAGCGTACCTCTAGCATGCAAACCAGCTGTTAAACCGTGTTCCCATGGTAATGTGCTACAATCTGAGAAGTGCAACCCCACTTTTTACTTTGGTGTGATAGCATTTTAGTGTGATAGATTGCATGTCTGCATTTATGTGTCCAAGTGTGTATGTGTTCACCCTTTGGCAATGTGTCCTTAACATTTTCAGGGGCCATGTTTTGATAAAGCACCTTCTTCAGTAGTAGACTTTGAAGATTGTGTGTGTGTGTGTGTGTGCACACGTGTATGTGTGTGACTATTTCCAGCTGTGTGCTATATGTGAGAAATGTGGACGTTACCCTTGCCTGATTCTCCCTAATTCTCAACGGTGCTAATGCTAATGGTCACAACAAAGAAATTAGATCCAAGTTGTGATCAACCGAAATTATAGTAAACACATTCATTCAGAAAATAAAGTTTAGATATCAGCTTTTTGGTCTAACTTACTGCATAGTGTGCTTGTTTACTGTTTTCCTGTGTATAGATGAATACTAGGACATTTCAGGCAGTCACTATTGTTTTCTCTACAGATGAATATTATTCACTCTTGACCTGCTGGAGAAGCAATCATTGATTTTTTTAAATTTAAAGTAAAATGTTACACAGCTAATATAAAGTGTGGCCAAAAACAATAAAACAAGGCATTGGTTAACTAAGTTAGGTTAACAGACCCTTCATTCTAGCCTATGTATACATCCAATCTGCTTTTTTTCCTTTTTTAAATCACATGCTCGTTTTTTTTCACATTCTCTAAAAGTGTTCTAGTGGGACCGCTCAGAGCTTTGTTTGCACGTTAAAGTTATTTAATCTCTTTTGTAGCCCACTAAACTTTTCCACCCTGATTAAAATTTGACGATCAAAATGCGCAGCAGCTGCCACAGACACCTCTTTTAAAGACTCTGCTTCAAAGCACTCAGCTATATAATCCAAAACTGAACATGTTGCACAGTATTGTTCCAAAATAAAACTTAACCGAACAGGAATTAGTGGGACGATACCCTCCCTCCTGTTCCTTTTTATTTGATTTGCTCTGAGTCACTCGACCTCTCATGAATATTCAGAGCTGCAGTTGGTCGGCTTTTGTTTTCACCCTCCGTCTTTATTTAGTTGTCCCTCTCTGAGAAATGGCCAGTTTTCCACCTACACAAAGGCCTAGAGAAGCAATCTCGCTGCCCCCCTACATTTACAGCACACACACACACACACACACACACACACACACACACACACACACACACACAGAGACAGAAGCACTGTCTCACTCAATCACATGTAGTAGTTGGAACGACAACCTGATACTCACTCCATTCATGAATATTCATCCACACCTGGTTCCGGCAGAAAGGTTTAAGCAGTTTTGTTTTTTGTTCTTTTCGCAGCCAAGACAGAAGTTGGAACCTGGGCTTTTGTCAGTTGTGTGTGTTTGTTCTGTGCTTAATGCTTGCCTGTGTGCCACTTCAATATAATAGAATTTTTCTTTATTTTAGTATTATTTCTTCTATATACTAGTCTACCTGTGCATTACAGCTATAGCTATAGCTTTTGTGACATAAAAATGTATTAAGTATAATTGGTTGATATTCTGACCTTGTGGTAAAATTATGCTTTTATTCTCCTGATGGGAGCTTGCATATCATATTTCTTTTGCCTGTGAAATAGTAAAGGTTACCAAATGGTGACAGGCTGATTTGTTTTACCTCCTAACAGCACAGCCATTATGCAAATCAGCCATTTCTTGCTACCCTTTTTGGGGGCTGCAAGGAGCTTTAGTGGTATATGCGATGTCTGGTATACAATGCTCACTGATCTATACCTCAAGGAAAGTCTGTGATGTCATCAAACAGACCAAAGCAGTGATGCAACATTGGGGGAGGGGTTGGAAATCTGGGGATTACAGTTCGGTGAGAAGGGTTTCGCAGATTGACATTGTTGCCCCGGGCTGTTAGAGGATGTGTGCATGCATGCTACCATTTATGCTAAAGTGTGTGTCTGATATTGTTGTGCCAGACGCTTCACAGCTTTATTTTACAGCTTGTTTGAACTTGTTTGGGTGCCTGTCTGTCTTCTGTCCTTTTTCCTTTGCTTTTCTAGTCTGAATTTGAACCTTCTCTTATTTCACTGCTGACTTATCCCACCATGTTTGTCTCTCCACCCCTCAGAAAACTATCACCATTTGAGGGCTGTGGTAAGAGAACTGAGAAAGCAAGCGAACATGACACTTACTCATTAGAATCACGCTACTGGCCCGGTCTAGTCACACAGCAACAATATCTCTATTTTTACTTCCTGTTTCTCATGCTCGCACATAAACGCGCTTAATGCACACACACGTGCACACACAATTCCTTACCCTTCAAGCTGCCAGCGTTTGAGAGGGTGCGTTTAGGGAATGAGCAGAGGAGGGGAACACTATATGCTCATTAAAGAGAGAAGTTACTGGCTTCGTCCACTCACACAGAATAAATGGTGAGAACAACTTCTCTGCGCTGAGTGTCAGAACTGCCGGGAAAAGTGGAGACAAAATAGGAGGGAACAAGTGAGAAAGGAGTGATAGAGGTGCATCAAAGGCAGAACATTAGAGATAGTAGTTTATCTTGTTTGGCTCTTCGAATGACAGTAGTGTGGTCTTTCTCTTCGTTCTCTTTTTGTGTGTGTGTGTGTGTGTGGATAGGTGTGTGTAGTGTGTGTCCATCAAACCAGTTTCAGGATGGAAAGATAAAAAGACAAAGGAGCCTTTGATGTCGTTTTCAAAGACTATATCAGTTAAACACCAAACTAAATAGCACTTTTTAACTAATGCTATTTACACATCAGAGCAGCATAATATCCCCGCACTGACTTCAAACATGACTGCCCGCTTGAACAAGTATGTGATTGAATATCCTTAGTAATTTATTTGGAAATGAAGAGTTGTTTTACACAACTGCATCAAATGTTATATCTAAAAAGTGGATGATGTAACTGTTTGTTTTGATGACATATTGACATTCATTTCACACCAATGAACAATCATTTTCCTCTCTTTATTTGATATAGACTTTCTGATCTCTTTCCTCTTACTGGGCCTATTTGACATGCGCAGTAGTGTTTCTCTTGCTATGTATTGTTAACTTACATGAGACTAAAGCAATTTTTAATGGATGAAGGACTTGAATACAAACTTCTTTTTTTTTTGAGATGGCTGTTTGGGTTACCTCCACTGTTAACACTGAAACATATGTTTATTATGAAGCTAAGATTGTGCTAAAGCGGCAATATAGTTTTTTTATGTAAATATGACAGTCCCTTGAGGGTTGGTGCTGCGCCAATGTGCAGTCAATCTTAAATCACTGAACATTATTATGACCTCATTTTGACTTGGCGGCAGTGATCTCATCATGAAGCACACATTTACTGTCAAGTTGAGACAAAGCTATGGCTACATCACTGGACACTTTTCGAATATTGATTAAATGTTACTCACCAGTTTGTTCAGTACACAATCATTAGCCAACATTTGAATTTAAATAATAATTAAATATACATCTACATGTATAATATACGCTCACCAGATACCAGACAGACATCTGCCTTCAGACCTGCCTTAATTATTTGCTATAGCCAAACTGCTTTAAATTTCAATGTGTTATGCATTCAGAGGTACTCGTCTGCATACTTAGCGATACAAGTGGTTACCGTAACCTTCCTTTCAGCTTGATGGAGTCTGGCCATTTTCTTTTTAGCTCGAGACTGCTGCTCAGTAGATGTTTTCTCTATTTGGTCCATTCTCTGTAAACCTGTGTGGGGATATCCCAGTATATTAGCAGCTTCTGAAATACTCGGACCAACCCAACAACCACACCACATTGAAAGTCACATAAATTGCCTTTCTTTCCCATTTTGATGCTCAGTTTTGAACTTCAGCATATCATTTTGATCATGCATGGCCTAAATGCATTGAGTTGCTGCTCTGTGATTGGCTGATTAACAATTAACAAGCTTTTGAATAGCTGTGTGCAAGAATGTAGCAGGTGAGTGTACTTTTACTGTAGTTTTTATTATTATTGTACAACGCCTTTGTTACTGAGTGTTTCTATCTTCCTCTATATCCTATATCCCTCGTTCTGTTTCATTGTTTCTAACCCTTCACCTTTCACTTTGATTGCTGCTGTTGGGATGTAGTCCGCACAAGTCCTTAGATATTTCCACTTTTCTCATGCTCTCATTCTCACAAAGCAAACCAACATGGCGGCCAATTACATCGCCAGACAATGCTCGCCATAAATCATCCATTGCACTGTCAGACACATTGGGACTCAACACTAGAATTTTCTTTCGGCTTGCTCGCTCCTTGCTTTGTTCCTTCCTTTTTTCTATTTATGAACTGGTTCAGAGAATCATAGATGCATTGCAGTCATGCTTAGCCACATTCAATCTGCATATCTACCCCAGTTTCTCTTTTGTTCACTTCTTCTTTTTTTGCTTATATGCCTTTCAGTTTGTTTTGCATTCACTTTAATTACATTTCTTTTCTTACCTTTGGAGCTTACTTCAGCTTTTCATCAAGGTTGTCATTTGTTTTTATCTTTCTCATTGCCAGCTGCTCTCCCCTAATCAGACTCTTCGTGCATTAGTTGCATGCCTATAAATGTTTTTGACAAGGCTTTCCAGAAGGCTAATTATTTGGTTCATTACTGTTAAGTATAGTATTTTCTTTTTGTAAGTAAATTGTATTATTCATTGCCCTCAACCCTTCTCTTTGTCTTGTATTTTTTTCTTTTTCCTCCATTATTCTGCCATTTTTCATGAAGGGAACACACTATTATATTGTATTTCATTTTTTTCATGCTTTCTTTCTCTCTTTATGTTCTGCTGCTGTTGGTCTTCTTGCCCATGCTGGGGAACACAAGAGTGTGACCATTAGGGCAAAGAGCTTTTGATGGAGAATAAGTAGAAAGGCACCACCGGTTCAGATGCAAACTTCAGTTCTGGAAAGCATCACTTTTAATGCTATTGACCTATATCTCTACAGATGTTTACATTCTGCATACTGTCTCTAGTTCACTGCACTGTATGCCTTTGTGTGTGAAGCCTATATGTTACATTGACAATTGATAATTATTTGTTTCAATGGCACCAGATGAAGCAAGAGTGTTACGACTATAAAAAAGGAGTTGCTGAGTCTATTATGTGTCACTGTAAAACTATATAAACAGGCATTTAAAACTTTTTTTTAATGTGTGTATTAAGAGGTTCTGTCTCCTTTACCTTACACAGTACATTCAAGAACATGTATCAGTTGTCAGTGGGAACACATTTTCACATACACATGGAGAGCTACTTCATTATAATCAAGCAGGAATCTTACAGTTATACATGTTCCAAACTCTATAACCAAATATGCAGTTGTGTATGCACTTCATATTGTAGCTTTGCGATTGTGTCAAATAGCAAATTGACTTTGACAAAGCGTTAAAGGTTTTTAAAAGTATCCTTGCCGTGTTGACAGGATTACACGCTGACTTTCTCTCTTCATAAACTATGTATTTGCGTTGAACTTGTTTTTACAAATTCTCTCATCAGCTTGCTCCATGTGAAGCGCGAGAGCGGCTGTATTTTTCCGTCTCTTTGATTTATTGCCGGTGCCTGTCAGTATTAACAATAAATAGTACTGGCCTGAAGCAGCAATGTAGGGACATTGATAGAGAGTTTGTGCATTGCAGTTGTATCAGTGAAGCCTCCCTCTGGCTGTGTGTTAATTAAAGTAGCAAATAGCAACCTTGCGAGAGGCCCGATAACACTTACCAGTGCTGTGTTTACGACTTTTGTAAGCCTCTGATACACACATGGCAGTGGGCTCACATGCATATTAATCTACAAATATACACTAGACAGACATGCAAAACCCACGTGTTGTAGCAACTCAGCACATCATAATTAGTCTTTCCTGTTTGTTTTATTTCCGCTGCTTTATTTTCATGCACTAATGGATTCTGTTAATGAATGGGTCTTGCATCATATCACCCCTCCATCCTTCCATCCAAGCTTACTTTATTATGTTTACAAAAAGGCAACAGCAGTCATAAAAAGCTTCTCCAGCGCATTTATTCCAATTAGCTGGCTAATTATTTCATTTTCTTATGTGTGTAACTCAACACTGAAAGAGACTGCCAGAATCGTAGTAGTTTCAAATTTTATTTTTTCTTGTGCAGACTTGATATGTTTGTGTTTCTGCATCTTCCCTTCCTGTGTTTACTGTTTCCTTGAATATTAAACTGCGGTGATGGTCTTTTTGGGTCTAAAGAAGACTAGTGAAGGCTAATTGAAGGTAAATGCTGTTACTGATTAAGTTGACAATCCACATCTACTGTAATTAATGCTAAGCAATTATGAACCATGTTGAATTCGGTGTCAGAGTTTTAAAACAGAGGCTTTTTAAAATTTAGAATAGAATAAACCTTTATTATCCCATGAGTGAGAAATTCTGGTGTTACATAGCTCTTTTAGCAAGGGGAATATAAATATAGAAGGGGGGGGTACACAAAAAGTGGTCTTATATACATAAGCAAATGGGTGTGAATGGTGTGAGTGAATGGTGGGATGAGGAGAGACTGTTTTTATTAGAGAAACTCAGAATTATAGACTGCATAAAGGATGGAAATAATTTCATATTTCATGTAAAAGATGGTGGGAAAGTGTGTTAACGTGGTTCACAACCAGCATAGAAGTGAGTTGTAACACATGCGCCTGGTATCCCAACAGGACAGAAAAACTATTACTACTTGCTATTACTATTGGAGACTCGCAGACTGGTCCACAATAAATAGGATAAGGTTTACCCACAGCCCTAAGTGTAAGTCTCACACTGAGTAGTTCTTTTTGTAAATGTTTATAATCTTAGCCGTGTTTATACAAGACATGTTGGTCAGGGTGTACTTAAGCTGTGACAGCAAAGTTGTTCATTAGCTTTAGGTAATCGGGCTCAAGCTTTTGTGCAACTTTTCCTAAAAAAAAAAGAAGTTGCTTGTGCATGAACACATTTAAAAACCTTGCATCCCTCCAATGGTTCTGTGCCCACATTTCATTTATGACCATAAATATTGTCCTGCCAAGAAATCTACTTCCAGTCTACCGATCTTGCATACGCACCAGCCACAGCCAGGAGCCACAATGTCGAGCAATAACCAAGTTTTAATTATGCTAACTAATGTTTTACAGCCTTCAATAAAAAGTGATTTATTACAATTTATAATGTGATTTGTATTCGTAATTGTCACCAGCCAAAAGATGTACAGTGTCTTTGGCTTACATTGAGAAATGGATGACAGTGCTGGTGTTACCACCATGTTATATGACAGTTTAATTGTGTTAAATTGGCAAATGCTACTGCAGACAGGGTGTGCGATAATGGCAAGGTGTCTAGTGACTCAATTTCCTTATGGGCGCTATGCTGGTTCCTCAGCTCCAGATGCACTGGGCTAAAATCCTGTGATTGATGGCAGATTTTTATTAAACATGGTATCAGACAGTCAACATGACTTTAAAGCCATAGGGATAAAGAGGCAAGATATTTTGTAGGGCAGGATATAAATGTGTGACCTTCAGTAAGATCCATCCCAATGCAATAACACACTCGTGTATTGCCTTTGTCAAAAACAGGATGCTGGT
This sequence comes from Pelvicachromis taeniatus, assembly GCA_015108175.1. NCBI lineage: Eukaryota > Metazoa > Chordata > Actinopteri > Cichliformes > Cichlidae > Pelvicachromis > Pelvicachromis taeniatus. The sequence continues at coordinate 36,162 of VURO01021302.1, forward strand.
AATTGGGTTATGTTGTCTTTCAAAGGGAATGTGAGCCGCAGTAATGATGGGATAAGCAGGCTGCCTGTGTTATGTGTCAAGACGTGATCCAGTTGTGTGCCGGTGCAAAACCGGAATCTGATTATATCTGGTTTCTGTGTGATTTCCTCTTGTTATCCAATACCTTAAATATGAACCTGAATCAGCTAGTGAGATCACACAGCTCACAGTCATTTGGTAGTGCAAATAGCAAAGATGAATGCGGTGGGGACCATCTGTGTGATGTGTCTTTCTCTCTATCTGTGTCCATGCGTGTAGTTGTGACTGTGCATGGATGTTTCATCTATATATTCCTGATATAATCTATACACTCTGACAGCCAATATAAATCCTTTTATGAAGATGATTATCTCTCTGATGGGAGTCTTGGCACCGTGGCCCTGCTCAGGTCAGATTGTTACATCAGTCCGACAGCTCTCCCTTTACTTGTGCCTCCTACAGTCAAAGATATAGACTGCGTTACTCTACACTGTATTTAAAGCCTCATAAGCATTGTACAGTATCCTAATTGCATGGTAGAATTTGTAATATTAGTATGTATGGTTGTAAAATCCTTAAAAATCTGTTTGTATAAGAATTTAAAAAACATTTCTATGATCTAATAAATTATCTATGCAGCAGAATATCAATGATCACTTATTCTTGGGGGAGTCCTTTCTTCGCAAAGTTCAAGAAAAGGATCTGGCCGCTACCCATTATGATGGTAGACCTCCAGCTAATTTTACTCACACCTGCAGTCAACTGTTAACATTCAAGGGACACACCATCAGTTACCGTGAAGTCCACATGCAAAAGAAAAAAAGAAAATATATATTATGAACATCTGAAGATATAATTAAAGTCTTTGAGGGGAATAAACTGAGACACGAGAGGTCCAGCAGTCACATTCTCTGACATGATGTGACAGTCGCCTCTGCGTAAAGAGAAATCCACTATAATCTCTATTTATGACTCATACGACCCTGTAAATAGAATGAAGCATAATTAGTCCTTTCTTCTATGTGCAGCATAGTGCAGATGCATCAGACAGTAACGGCTCCTCATTCCCTAAGAATAACCAGGAGTGACATTTTTATAATTACAATTCTCCTTCACCCAAACCACTGTCATTGCTAATTTATTTCCAAGGGTGCAGTAGAGAAGGAGGAAAGAAAGGATGTTTAACAGAATAGGAGAGAAAGGGACGAAAGAGGAAGAAATGGTTTGAGGCGCAGAGTGAGAGAATTGGGGAAAAGCAGGATAGAGCAGAGGAGAACGGAGATAAAGGGACAGGAAAGAGGAGTCATGCTGTAGGACAAATATTTGTGTGAGAACGTAAGTTGGGGATGAACTCTTGTCTCTTCTTCTCCTCCCCTCTTCGATTCCCTCTGGGTTTCTGCTGCAGGTATTGGATTGCAGGTAGACTCTTCCCTTCCTGCTATTCCTCGCTTTTTCTCCCTCCATAGTCCTCACCATGTCGCACAAGTCCTTGTTGCCATGGTAACACAGGGCGAGTCGAGCAATGCAACAAAGGGATGCAGTAAGAGAGGGAGAGAGAGAGAAGGAGGAGAGAGACAGGTCCAGAGGGATCCACTCTTCCATTTCCATAATCTACAGGGAAGAGGGTTCTCCCACTTAGGTCCACCTCACCTCAATTAGATTAAATATACGTGATTTTTTCTTTTTTAATTCACGTGTTCTCACACTGTCATCTATTGGTTTGGTTTGGTTTGTTGTCTTTTTGTCGCTCCATTTGATCCCAACAGTTTTTTGAAGCTTTGCTGTTTAGTTTGGCATGCATATATCAAAAGAACTGCGACTGTGAGTGTGAGAGAAAATGCAACTTTTAACTATTTCAAGATCAGAAATATTGCTGCCAGTGCCTATGTCGTCTGTCATATTCACGTTTCAATAATATGCAGTGTGTGTCACAAGCTATAATCTTGAAATAATCTTGCTTTGAAGATTTCAGCAGATCTCTCTTTTGTGCTTTAATGTGAATGTGCACACTTTTCAGACTTGATATTTTAGTAGGGTTTCACCGCGTGCTTGTGTATGAGTGTGCATTTGTGTAGTAGATCGCCTTGCTGGCCCGTGCCAGTAGAAGCTCACTCTCAGAGCCTCAGATGCTTTTTGTTTAGTCTCTTGGTATCAGTTGTACGTCTGTGTTTGTTTCTATAAAAGCTGCAGACGATAAGCTTATCAACGGCACCAACAACTGCTCAACAAAAACAAAAAACTGAAAAAATCAGATGTCATTTTCGGCGTAGCTGGAATTGATGTGTGTACGCACATGTGGTTGTGGACCTCCGAACAGACAGATGTGCAGACACAGCACATAAATATAAGCAACCGACCAACTCATTACCAACTCTTCTTGCTTACCAAAAGGCAAATATAACAGGAAAGCAGGCATAGTTAAAGCCCAGCTGTGCTTATTCAGGCAGAGCTTGAGTCTTGAAACCAGCAGAAGATAGATTAGAGCACTTTTATGTTTTTTTTTAACAATTTATAAAAGCTGCTTGGCCTTGTTTGTGAATCCACATTCTGTGAATTCACTGCAGAATTGTAGAGAAACTTATTTGACAGGAAGTAAAAATATGATCAATGGTTTGAGTCTCACATGGCACTTTTATCTGTAACACTAATGCAGACCTCAGCTACTGGACCTCAGAAGGCTTAAGCATAAATTTCCGCCTTTGACTAAAAGAGTTTGATACAGACACATAATCCATTTATAATTTAAATTGGTAGCTAACTTTATACATAAAGAAAATAAATGTTTAGATAAGTATTAGCTGTATGTCTAGCAATTCAAATTGCTTGCAGAAATAGTATAGTAACTGATGAAAAAAGTTACATTAAATCAAACCTACATTAACTGAGGATAAAAAGTTCAAACTGTTAGCTGAAAAGAGCAGAAAAACTGTTAAAAGTTACCATTTAAAATGAACAGCTGCTAATTAAATAAAAATGGCGAACAATAGTTAGAAAACTGTCACTAAATAAAAGTGATACATGGTAAATGTTTGAGTTGTAGCAGGTTGCTAAGGGAAAAAATGTGCATTCCATGACTGATTGGAGGTGAAATTGATTGCAAAAAGAACTCCTGTGATTGTCTTAGTCACTGGCAGTTTGCTACAATTGCCTGTAGTTTGCACATGCAGACTTGTGTGCAAACACCCTCTAATTACTAACCAAGCAATGGTAAAAAAGTGCAATGCAAATGGAAAGTGTGTTTGAGCAATCGATTTTACAGTTGCCATCACCAGCTTTCAGTAGCTACTTGCTAACTGGTCAGATAAATACAGTTTTCTTGCAACTGGTGGTTGCCAACCAGTCTCCAGGCCTGTGTGACTGGAGTAATATCAAACAAAGTTGAGGGCAAATTTAATCAGTTCATGTTTTAGCTCATGCAAATTTGAACATGCACAACTGAGCTTTGTCTGAAAGCTATAATTTGCTGTTTTTTGGCAACAAACAGGCTAGTTGTTTTTCATCATAAGTAAATAGTCCCCCGCTTATGCTTCTCTACATACCAAAGAATATGTCCATGGCCATGTAGAAGGAAGGCAGACACATTTGCGTGCATCGATGTACACGCAAACACACATGCGCAAGTAGAATAAGAATTAACCCTGTGAAGTGAGGGGGATAATTCCATGGTAATTAGTGTTCTGTGTAATCAGTTTTTATTTTCCTGTGCTGTTGTTAGGCGCAACAGACAAAACAAAAGGAGGCTTGCTTGCATCTCTCCCTCTCTCGCCCCCTAATTACAAACATATCCAATTAATTACACACAAGTCCCACTTTCATCTGTGTGCACAATGTGAGAAGGAGAGATGGAAATGCAGAGCAGTCAGCAGGAGCAGTGACACGCACTAATATACAAAGAAAAAAATAATAATTAGTCACACTGGCATATGTATGCACATGCACATCGGAGCCTTAGGGCACATGCTTAAGACAAACATGTTGGTCATTTGTGATTTGCCTGATTATCTGTTTGTTGGGTAAAAGTTGTGCAGGGATTTTCAGCTTGTACATCCACTGCCACTGTACATCTTGCAGAGTCGAGCAGAAACAAGTTTGATCTGATTTTTGGGTGTGGGTACGAGTCTGTATGTACTTCAATAATGACAGAGAACTATAAGTTGGGTTCTGTCTGTCTGTGCTTGGAATTAAACACTTTACCAGGAGTAATTTTTATGTGTTTGCCTGCACATCTTTTTCAATTTATCCAGTTCAATTGGAACTGACACACTGGACATCAAGTTGGATCTATAAATCTTTAGGAGCAACATCACATCTCAAATTTTACCTTCATAAGAGGACTTTTAGCTGTAGTACATGTGGCTTGCAAGCAACTTACAGGCTGCTGATAATCCTTATAAAATAATGAATCACTGCTAATTATTATCTGTAAAAATGATCTATATTGAGGGCTGGAATATATTATACGGTATGTGGACAGACAGATTTAGTAGTAGGCATACTGTGTGCTGGAAATGGGGCAAATAATAACCTAAGGAATTTTGACAGAAGCCAAATAGTTCTGGTTAATTACTGAGACAGAGCAATTCTAAAATTGGCATGGCTTGGTCACCATCCTGATCATCACTGAATCACTAAGATTTGGACACTGGGAGTTGCTCTGAAACAAGTCTGATCCACAGTGGCTCCTTTGGTGTTTCTAAGCTGTTTTACACATGCATGAAGATGATCAGCAACAGAGTTTTTGTACTGGACTCCGGACAAAGTGTCTTTAGAAAAATAATGACTGATTATATAATTATAATATATTTGATTCTCTTTTCAGAATTCATATTAATTTTTTTCCCTCCCACACTCTTTTTTTTTTTCTCCCACTAGCTGCCCTCTACCTTCTTATAAACAGTCCTTTATTGTGTGCCTACAGATTCCAAAGCCAGGTATATGCTAGCCTTGGTGACTGCCTTATTGTTCAATTAAATCACTTCTCCCATTCCTCTGCATTGCACTTTCTCTGCATCCTCCCCCACACCCTCCCTTTTGCTTCCTCTCACTATTCATCCTATTTCTTTGGTGGAGAAAGTAAAGGCCTTTGCGTCTTGTGTTTTTCAGTTACTCGCGATGTAGAGAATGTGAATCTAGATCGGTGGAATACAGAGAAAAAGGCAAGAATACTTGCTGCCTTCCATTCTGAGTGTCCCCTCGGGGAAGCTGTACAGGTAAAGCAGAGGCGTTTATTCTTATTTAGTGCCTTTGGCAGACTATGATTTAGCCTGCCTTGGAACTACAGGGTCTGAATGCAGAGAAAGCAGCCTTGTTGAAACAAGGAAGCAGAGTAGAGGTGTAGGTCTGAGGGGATAGTAGGAGACGAAGGTGGACAGTGTGAAATAAATTACAGTGTAAAAGGTGAGAGTTTGGGAAGGACATTTTAAAAGAACTTTATGGAAATGGTGACGTGAAAGTTGATGGTATGCACTTGATGTGACAAAAGATAGAAAAGTGGGTTAGTGTATCTTTTTCATCAGCTCAGGATGAACTGATGATGACTAGAGAAAGACTTGTTTGCTGTGAGTGAATGCGTGAGAAAGATAAAGACAGATAAACAAAGCCAAAGTTGAGCTCTAGTGCCAGTAATGATTGCATTCTACCCCATGACCTTTAGGTCATAGCAATGATCCTAGCCTGCTCCAAAGGCATTTTTGCCCTTGGGCAAAAGTGACTGTGAAATGGTTCTCAGTCTCACCCTCTCAATACCAAAACCACCATGAAGTGGACTTTAGTCTGAATCAATGACTCCTCTTCATGGGCTTCATAGTTCTAACAAATTCAATAGCCATTGCTGTAAGCATTCACATCAGTAGCATTCTTTGGCTAGTCTAGTCCCCCCTTTTTTTTAATGGAACCCTTTATCAGCGACACACACAGATCATCAGTTCAAGGTTATTTGTGTTTTTCAACAAGGTTGATTAGGCATGCATTCTTTCAGAGTGCATGTATGTGTGTGTGCTTGTGCCTGCATGGAAAGCAAAGAGCCATTGTATCCATCTTTGAGTTTTGACCATCCTTCTGACCCCCTGTGATGACTGTCAGGGCTTTTGTCCACGAGAGAAGACTCGCAGAGACACCCTACCAGGGGACTATTTTTTGTTTTGCCATGGGGATTTGCAGATTCGGTTAGATTTTTTTTCCAGTCTAGATTCTTTTGAGGTCTCATTGAATAAAAGCACAGACAAGCACATACACGTTAGGGACACACACTCTAACACACCTTTGATCTTAACACACACCACTAGAGCCTTTAGACCTCTTGCTTTTCCCACTGTCTATTCCTGTCAAGCCCCATGGCAGCCCTATGGCTTCTTCCAATGACAGTAGCTTTGTCTTACTTTAAAGCATCCAGTAGACCTTGCATAACGCCATGTGAATTTGGAAGTGCATTTCAGAGCCAGTCTAGTAGTGCTGACAGACATATACACACACCCTATGGATTGTGGTGCTATAAATCTTGTCTTTTGTGGCAGTAGCTTTGTCAGTTTTTGGTTAAATATGTCTGCTACATAATGCATAGACATGGGCTACACTTTAAAGACTTAAAAAGAAGTGTTTGTATTATTTAGTTTAGCTTGATCTCACCACGGTACAGTCACAGTTGTATTTTACTGACTTAGTCTTATGTGTTTTGTCTTTGTGAACCTGAAGTTGCAAACTCAAACTGAAGTATTACCACTCCATTTTTTCTCACTTAGTTAACTCTTATCTGCTTGTGAAGTTTTGAAAGGAAAATTGTCAGGTATTTCCCTCGTAGAAGTAATAATATTCATATCAGCAGGTTATTACAGTCCTTTCAATTGAGTGTTAATCCGCATGGGCCCTCTCTGTGTTATCGGGGTGCATACCACTGGAGCTTTGGAGGTATTCCCATAGAAAGGCCTAAATTACTCTTTTATTCCAGGAAACACACAGAGGTTTGTGAGCACGTGCCCTCACACATTTCCATATCTGTCTGTTTCTCTTTCCTCCACCCCTTCTGGTTTTCCTCTCATCAGTGCATATCCCACTCCATTTACCCCTTACAATGACCATGTTGTATCAGACCCATCCCTGAACCACTGCAGCCGTATTCTGTCCCCAGGCCCAGACTATGACACAGTTGGCTGGGGCAGAAGAAAGACCCTCTGGCCTTGCCTCATTAAAATGGTAAAAAGCTGGAGGAGAACAGAAAAGCTAATCCTCCTACCAGTCCCCTCCTGGAGCCCTCATCTCCTGGCCTAAGACCCTTACACACACACAGACACATACATTTAAAGATCATGAGAAGCTAAGGGGCTATGACTGGGCTTGCTAAAATATATAACCCCTGGGAGATGGAAATGATAGGGCTTACATGGGACAGTTTAACACCTAGGAGTGAAGGAAAGGGATTTGGACTGTGTATGTTTGTGAGGAGGGGGTCTTGAAATTGCTTGGGTCTGCCAGGGAAGGTGTTTTAGCAACAATACAGGCTTTTAATGGAGGATGATTGTAGATTTGTAAACATCAAATTGTGTGTCATGCTGTTAAATATGAGATCAATTTTCTATTAAGTACGGGCATTTGAACAATATGTATGCTGTGTTTTTCAGTTGCACTGCTGCGAATTTGGCCAGAGACTGACAAGAGCCACCTTTACACATTACCACACAATGATAGCTAACAAAAAATAAATCTGTGTTGTACTTTATTTTGTGTCATTAATTGCATTTATCGATTCTAGTTTAAACAACACACTGTCAGCAACTTCTAATGCAACTGATTAAATACACTGTTTGTTTGGAAGTTCTGGCTATTCCATTTAGGCAGTGTTAGTTCCAGTAACTCTACACTTCTAGAAAATGTAAAAAGTGTGTAGGAAAAATGGATGAGGTTGGTCAATGTGCTTACTCAGCCAGTCCACCTGAAGACTTCCCGACAGATAATGATGGTTTGCGCCCATCTTAGGGAGGGAGAGAGAGGGGGAAGAGTGAAGGAGGAAAAGGGTGAGCGGAGCCATCTGTCTGTGTCCAAAGTTAAACCACTGAGGCAGCACTCTCCTCCACACTGTGCAATTAACCTGCTATGGAGGAAAGTTCAGCCCTTTAGCTGCTTTTTCTGAGGAGACTCATGTGTTTGGATTATGTTAATGTGCTATGAAGTGGACTGAGTTTTGGATTTCTGCAAAAGCATCCATCTAATTATGAACCAAAGATCACAGCTGTTTTATTTACCATGGAAATAAAAATGGTAATAAGTATATTTTGGTCACTCGTTTCCATCATCATCATCATCAACATTTCTTTTTCTTAAAAGATCATTAGGGCTTGAGCAACCTAACTTGACACACAGCTATATCTTAGGACCCTGAAAGTTCTTATCTATATCTAATATTCTGATGTTGCCTAGCAACCACCTAGCAATGGGCTAAAATGACCCATTTTTAGCATATAAACAACATCTGCCACTGCTATTTTTGCACATTTCTCAATGCAGTTTCATATGTCATTTTGCCAACAACATGAAGAAGCCAAACAACACTATAGTATGGGCAGGTATTACTACTAGCAGTAGTAGTAGTAGTATTAATAAATAATATCAATGAAGTGTATTCATTTTTCACATTGTTTCCCCTGTATTACTGAGAATTTGCCATGTAAGGCTCAGCCCTTGCCTGTGTTGTATTTGTGTTTCTGTGTATGGCTATATTGTCTATGTGTGCAGACAGAATTCTTCCTTCTTCCTCCCATCAAATGCTCTAAAGGTCCACTTGCATGACTGCTGCTCACTTTATTCATTAATTCACTGAGACTACTCCTCTGCCTCCGGTCATCTCTGAATCACAGAGGGTGTGGACTGTGAAAACTGGAGATAATTCAGGGCAATAAGCATCACACTTTGTAGCTGTGTTTAAGAGCTGTCATGACTATATGCGTTAATGATTCAATATGTGAAAATATACATTTTGTGGACTCGTGGTTTCTTTTCTTTCTTAATGAAATTGCTAGTCTCACTATTTCGATTCAATGCATTTTGCTTGTATACTCGATTAGCAGTTGGAGCATGCGCTATGATTTTGTTGTGTTTTCTTTGTTTAATTATTGGAGGCTTGTGGCGTCTTTATTGTAACTAGTATCATTACACAATGTTTTTTACATGTCACTTTTGCTTTTCACTTGAATGACATAAATACTGCACTGTTCTATACAATGGTGTTTTTAACAGTTCCACATTCACACACACACACACACACACACACACACACACACACACACACACACACACACACACACACACACACACACACAAATACACAGTGCCGTGTATCAGCTGGCAGTTAGCCAAGGCCACAGACATAAGGCAGTGACAGTAGATGACAGCAGTAAGATTAAAGGGTGTGGGAGTTATGAGTAGGGCCAGAAGACTGGCAGGTCCATAAATATCACATGCAGGGATGCCCCTAATAGTTCATAGCACTGTATCATCATACAGACCCATCATAGACGATGGTCCTGCTACAAAGAGACTTGGATGTGACATTGTGACTGCGTGTCTGAAGGAGAACGCAAGTTAGTTTGAAGACTTAGGCATGAAATTGAAATTCTTTCCGACACTGCATAATAAAAAAGAAGGTCCAAGAGAAAACACACGGACGAATCCATTATTTTCCTTATTTAATGTTTAGCTTCGTCTCAACAACAATATGCAATATGAGATATATGCTGATCATACATCTCGTGATTCTGCATTCTTTTTCAAATGCTGTAAAAGAAAAAACAAACAAAAAACACAGTTTTCTTAATTACTGATCCATAATCATCTTTGAATCTGAACACTGAGAGTTTGTACTGAGTACATTACAGACAATAGAGGGCAGTAAGCGTCATAGCTTTGAATTAAAAGCCTTAGTTTGAGATGCGCATGTATTAAGCCACACCTCTTAATATTTTAATTCAAGGATTTTGATTCCCATTGCCACAGGCTTATAAAATCAAGCACCTAGCCAATCAGTCTGCCTTTTACAAACATTGGGAGAGAAGGGTTGTTCTAAAGCGCTCATAAATTTAAGTCATAGTACTATAACAGATTTTTTTTTAAAGATATTCCAATATCATTTATAAGTGGTGGAACTGCAAAGTGGAAGCTTTTAGGATCCACAGTAACTCAGACAGGAAATGATGGACCATGTAAAGTCACAAAGCAAGTGCCGACATGCAAAGTGTATAAAAGTGATTCAATAACTGCAGAGTTAGAACCTCCGCTGTCATTAACATCAGTATAAAACTGTGTCTCCAGCTATTTGCTGTGTATGTGATCATATTTAGTTTGCTGGTGATGGTCAGATAAAACAAACAGTTTGGGGATTTCAGTTGGTGCTTCATGATAAATTGGTTGCACCAAAAGGGGAAACAAAATCAATAGCTCTTTCAGATTGCTTTAACACAAAATACTGAAATATTGGTGCTTATTTGTAGTAAATATGACTGTAGATGATTTAATAAGTTAAAAATTGGTACTTCACATGTACTATTATTTAGCACAGAAAAACACACACAAGACACACTTTAACACAGAGAGCCACACATCAGAATAAATGCTCTTCTCCCTGCGACCAAACCTCGCAGTTGTTGGACATGAATGTAAATATATTCCAGTGTAGTTACAGCTGGATACTCAACCACTGACACAGTCTCCCCATTTCCACAGCAACACACGCTGACACACTTGCACAGAAACATATACAGGGAATGCACAAGCACACTGAGGCAGAGCAATAAACAGCTGGAGGGCCCTCTGTAATTAAACCTGTACTGCTGTTTGTAAGCTGTCAGTGCATGTATGTGGGCAGAACACACACACACACATACACACTTGGGCACATTTTCTGTTGCATTTGCATCTCATGCATTCCTACTCTCAAGGCTGAGTAAATTTCAGAGTGTTATGTAGAGATGAGTGGTGCCTGTCTGACTCAGTTACACCATAAACACATCTCCAGGTATATTATCATGCTGCTAGAGCTGTTCAACATTCAAATAAAATGCAAAAAACATAACAAGAATTCATTTAGTAGATTGTAGATTTGTTGATCTGCTTGCTGGGAAGGGCGTGTGTTTCATAAGTGAGCTTTTGAGAAAGAGTAAACCGTGACTGGTCCTTACCGTGATCTTTTTTTGGTTCTTCTATTTAATTTTTCTGCATGATTCTCTCTCGGTTTTCTCTCAGAATTTTCTTGCAGTGTTTGCTCAGATGACAATGTCTTTTTTTTTTGTATACATTTTGCTTATGTGTAAAAGGATTCCTTTGCATGTTGCTTCAGCCCCTGCATGTACATATATGGGTGAGCAGATTTGTGTGTCCCCAGAGAGGTGGGCTTTCTGCTCTGAGTGGGCGTTTCACAGACAGCCAAGAGACCAGCAGGGAAATTTCCCATCAGCCCACGGTGCAGTGTGCAGTGCAGGTTAACCACTGAAGGCTCTGAAATCCATAGCCACCACACAACACAGCTTTCTATCTCTCTCTTTGGCTTACGTTCTCCCTTCATCGCTGTTCCTCTGTCTCTCCTAGCATCCTCTTTAGTTCTTTTTTTTCTCCTCTTTTTTCCTCACTCCCTTCTTCGTTCTCTCTCTCTCTGTCTCCCCAGATGAATCAGAGCAGAGATGAAAAGCTTTCAGGAATGCTGGCAGACAGGCAGTGCCTTACAGTAATCTAACCTGGGGAAGATGAAAGCCAGCTGGGAGGCTGGGAATAGAGTAAAGCGGGAGGAAAGGTGAGAGAACAGAACGACAGGATAGAGTTTAGGGAAAGAAAGGACCAGAAGGGCTAGATAGACAGAGGAAGAAAGGGCAAAAAGATTTGGGGAGAGAGGGTTTGTGGAAGTGTGGGACTCAGAGTTAACAAGATGGATAGTTTGTGAAGAATGCTGAAGGGTTAGATAGCAAAATGAGTAAATTGCTTGGAGGGGAGGGAGTTAGGACAGTGGGAAGATGAAGGACATAGAGGAAAGCTGCAATAAACCTGCCTCGAAATGGGACCAACAGGAGAAGGAAAATGTTAGAAAAGGGAATAAAAGTATCACGATTGTGGTTATGAGTAGGTTTTATTTCTATTGCCTTGCAGCCAAGAAAACATATTCTGCTTTACTCCTAAGTATACTGCCTCTTAAAAACTTGGTAATTGCACATCTTCTGGCTTCTCATATTTCTTGACCTGTCAGGCTTTGCTGAAGCTTTTTTGTCGCCCATGTTTGAAGGCAGTTGCTCGGGTGAATAAAGTTTTTCACACCCAGAAGAAATTAAAAAGGACAAAAGTTTCCTGATGATTATGCAGCACACTTGGATCCGAGTCCTCTTTGAACTTCCTGCTGTTTTGTTAATAGAAATAATTTTTTAAAAATCTTGTGATGGGTGCAACATTTCGCAAAAATTATTTTACATATTCAGGGTTTTTTTTCTAAACCTGCATACAAAGCATTTTGGCATCAAAGGATGTTCGCTGTTTCTCCAATGGAAAATTACCAAGATTAGTAATGGATTTTAAAAAAAACATTTTTTTAAAACTGGGGTTTTATTTATCAAATGGTCAGAAATATCAGGAAAAGGACACATTTGGATAAGTAATGTAACACATTTTTTTTTTTTTGCCTTACATAATCTGAATGCACATCGGTTCTACTTGATACTACTAGCGGTGATTTTTAAGGACGTACCTGTGAGGTTTTAAGGGCGCTGGAGACAGACAATGCAGAAGGAAAGCAAAACACTCAGGTGTGAATTAAATAAAAGCAGACCATGAAAATGGGCTGTTACATTTGGCATTGTAATTACTCTAAGTCAGTGTCATTTAGAGAAGGTTGACACATAGTGTAATTGTAGCTGTCATACAGATGACAGAAACCCAACACAAACCTGTGGAGTTTGAATTTCAGATCCTCTTCAGTGGAACAAACTCAATTGCAACACTGCTCACTGAACACTGAAGTAGCATCAAGTGTACCACTGTTGTCACTCGAAATGGCTTTGGCATTTGGGGGGGGCACACTCTTTCAGAGTGTGTGTGTGTCTTTGAATCATAATGTAGGTGGAGAAGGCCTGTCGCTGCTGTGACAAATCCCTCCTCATGCACCTTGTACTTCCTGCGCAGAATGAGAGAAGCGCACCGCACCGAAACGCTTCCCCACCTAATTGAAATTTTGAGGTATAAGAGGATTTCTGCGCAATGCAAGCTGACAGGCCCCATTCACCAAATATCCTCTTAGATTCCTCTCTCACTCTGTCTCTCCCCGAAAAAGAATTAACTTTTATCTGTCTTCAAGTTTTAGTGCAGCTTATACCCATCTTTATCTAACATTCTGCAGGTGATGTGTCTCGGTTCCTCTCAATCTCTTCTCTTTGTCTCTTATTCTCTGTCATTCAGGCTTCCTGCTCTGCTCTGCCAGTGGCACATGGTTTGTCTGTTTTCTTGTCATACCTTGATATACCACGTCGTATAAGGGGCAGAATAGGTAGACGGGGGGAAAAAAGGGATGCGGATAACAAGGCTGGGAGGTGGTGGAGACGGGAGAGGGAGAAGGAGGAGGACTTTGAGAAGTACGCCTGAGAATGACTTTGAGTATTAGGTGAAGTTTCATAGCAACCAAGACGAATTATCCCAATGCCTTCAATAAACTGTTTGAATAGAAAAAAATACAGAAGAGTTTACCAAACTAGATTAGGTTGCAGGTTGCAGACAAAGTTCAGTTCAATTCAACTGAATGCAAAGTGCATGTAGTTGTTAGCACTTCAAAATTACTGTGGATAAGGGTGTATGGATTGGCTGGAGCCCTTTTTAGTGGAGTTTACATATTCTTCCTGGGCCTGCATGGCTTCCTCTGACACATGTCAGGTTAATTGGTTATTCTATGGATGTGAGAGAGGTAAAATACTGTATGAATGTATGGTTAAATGTGACTTGAAGTTTAAAGCACATTAAGAAGAGCACTCTATAAATTCCAGTCCTTCCCATAATTGAATTCTATTACTATAAACATTATCTGTAGGGTGATTATAGCCATTAGTTTGGCTTTTATGATGTTGAAATTGAGTTTCTGCTTGTTTTAAAGAGTAGGTAAGCAGGCAGGTGAGTTGGTGAAAATTCTAAGTCTGGACCTTAGAAATCAGGTCAGTGTTCTGGTTGCTTTTACTGCTCAGAAACTACAGGGCACTGTAATGGCCTAATGCTAAATTTTTAGCCCAGGCATGGAGTTAGGCATGCTTGTATGACCAGTCAGTAAGCGGAAACAATGCAGGCAACAGGTCACAGTCCAAAAGCAGGCAAAGATATCTGATATAAGAGTGCAACTTCAGTGATGCAGGATTAAATGTGTCACACTACAGCAGTATGTGTGCTTTTTTTCGTGTTTTGACATGTAATCACCCACAGGCTCACACACATACACACGCTTATGCGTAACACATTTGTTAAAGTATAGTTTTATTTGAACTGATTGCATGCTCTTTTTTTTTTTTTTTTTTTTTTTTTTTTTTTTTCCTCCCCCTTTTTTTTTTTTTTTTTTAAATTTTTCTTTTTTTTTTCCCCCCCCC